>NIVC01002148.1:0-44852 GCA_002269645.1 Macrostomum lignano | reverse complement strand
GCCCAGTGGTCAGATGTGCCAGCGGCCCAGGCTCGATTCCAAGTGCAGTCGCATTGATTTTGGGGCTGAATTTGGAATCTCGGCTTGGCTCTGCTCATGCAATTAACGCCATTGAGGGCCACCACCCCTAAGGCACAGTGAAGTGTACATGCTTAACGATAAATAAATTTACGCTAACGCTAACTCGCCGATTGTGTGACAATGTCGCTTAAAGTGCGCTAGGGTGCACACCGCCCCCTGCTTATAGCAAATAACTAAAACCATATTATTCAATAGAGGACTCAGACAATAGCTCTAAAATGAAAACAATTCAACATCGTGCGCTGCTAGGTAAAGAAACGGACACAGATACTAGAATGACTAGATGGGCCACTCAGGCAAATATACTTAGTAAACAGCTTTCTACTTTCAGTTCAGTAGCAAAGAAGAGTGCATAAGCTATTTTATAAAAATAAAGGCAGCTGAAATGACTTTGATAAGTTTAGAACCCCAAAGCTTGCAGGCGTAAACAGCTTTGCTAATTGGTTCAGCCTTAATGTAAATTGGCCAGTCCAGTGAAATGTACATGGCAGATATAGGCTGGAATTCCGATAAGGCAAAAAAATTGGGGTGGGGCGGGGGCGGTTGGAGGTTTCAGCTGGGTGGAAGAGTCAATAAACGAGCCTTGGCTTTAAAAATGCATTAAAATGCTACTGTTTAACTTACTACTGAACTGAAAGTAGTTCACACGCAAATGTGCTGAGTGGCCCATCCGGTCATTCTAGTATCTGTGAAAACGGATTAGATTTTGTGTTGCGAAATGATCGAGTTGCTCAATAGTTGTGCACGCCCAGCCGAAAGATGTGATTAACAATGGCGAAACTCTGGCCGAAGCTGCGCAGTAGGAAAGTTTCAGTAAAGGGCAGCGGCTGCGTGGCATCGTCAACTCGAAGCTGCCCGTTGACAGCGATCAGGACGCCCCGTTCAACGGCTGATAGTCGGCATTGGTGATCGCCGTGCTGATGTGCTGGAAGCCCAGCGATCGATACTTAGTCATGATGGCAGCCTTGCCCATTAGCTGGGCGCCCTCGTATGTCAGCATGGCCTGGTCGTAATAGAAATTGACCAGCTGCTCCCTGTTGGTCTGCAGTGTGGCATAGAATGCCTGCGTGAACTGCTGCCCGATCAGGGCGAAATTGGCTGGAAATGTCTCAAGCTGCAAGGCCTGCGGTGGCAATGTGAGATTTAACAGGTAATCAGCCTGAGCAACTATGGCTTGTATTCGATTGCTTAATTCCCTGCCATCTTATTAGTCGACAAAATGAAAACAAGAAACTCGAGGCACAAGAAAAGTGCAATCTAATAATCACCCTATAAGTTAGCAACCAAAATGCCTAGAAAATGGCATTCAGAATTCATTAATTTCATTGTGCTAGCCAGTGTGCTGAAGTGTTAAGTCTAGCTGATCCTCAAAGACATGCTTGAGAGTCTACTATAGTTACTATAATATACCATAGCACTGGTTATACTTGTAATACAATAACAATAATATAGTAATAATAATAATAATAATACAGTTCTGCCACAAAAGGTCTGCACCCAAGATTTGGTTGGCAGTATGGCCTTTGTTTGCAACCTGGCCTAGAGGCATACCAAATGATACTACTTTCAAAATACCTTCACAATGTACAATATTTAGTTTTTATTGATATTGTCTACTACTAACACTCATCTGCTTAGTAGATAAACTGATTTATTAGCAGTTCCTTTAAAAAGTGTTTCCATTGGGCCAACTTATTAAACCAAGCTTGCTCCCTACCTTTTTCTTGCAAACATCTAGATCTTTTTTCTTGCTTTGTTAATATGATTATTTTAGCTATATTGAATTCACTCCTATAATCCTAATTGTTTGAATTATATACATATGGCCTATTCTTTAATATATAAATGGTTTCTTAGAATAAAAAAGATAAAATCGTATATTAATATTAATAGCAATACATTTATAAATTTTAACTTTAAAAGTAAAACATTTATTGGCAACTCTGCCATCTCTACAAAGCTTCCATTTGCTTTAACATTAGGCTTAATCTTTAAAGTGTCAAACATTATCTATTAAAACAAAGGCTTAGTCCTATACTTTATTTATTAAAATTTAAAAAACTAAAATATAATCAAAAATGAAAAAAACTTGGATCTAATAGTAGGCCTAGCAACTTCAAACAAGTCTGCAAAATATAATAAAAAAATAAGTTATCAAGCCTTGGGACCACTATATTATTTAAAAACGTTCTTAAATTCTATTATTTAAAGGTTGCTAATAATGAATATTAAATTTAATATGCTCTAGCCTATTAAATAACTAAATAAGTCAATGACTATATTAGACTATAGTGTAGGCCTAGTAGGCTTAGGCCTTATAGATAATGAATTGCTGTCTTATTAGGCTTATATTAGCCTAGCTCACCAATAAAAGGATCACCAATAAAACCATTTAATATTTGTATAGGTCCTAGGCTTATACTATTATATTAGAATATAGTGATAGATCCAGGGACCAGGGCCAGGGGATGAGTTGTGAGTACTATGAGTAGGGGGGCACTAAGCCCTAGGGAACTAACTGCCTTGCCTTTTTTGCCAATTAGCAAGGCTAGATTTGCTTAGGCCTATAAGGGATCTTAGGGGGCGCATGACCAAGACCGCCACATACCAAGACCGCCACAGCTCTTACTGACTATTGGAATTGAGGGGAAGCTACCAATCTTAACAGCATTGCTATTGGTTGATGGGTTGTGAAGTTAGATGAGGAGGAAGTGTCCCAAGATTGGTCACTAATAAGATGAATAAGTGGCCCAAAATGATTGCAAGTCAACCAGGGCAATTTTAACAATTCAAATTAAATGAAAAAAACAAGGAGCCTGGCTCACCACCTACCTGGCCAGGCTGGCCTGCTCACCAGTTCCTCTCTCGTGGCTTTGTCTTGCTGGCTCTCCCCATCTCACCCCTTCTCAGCACCATCCAATAACATGGCGAGCCAAATTCCTCCCTCCTAGCTCCCCCAAGTGTGGCGGTCTTGGTGTGTGGCAGTCTTGGTCCTACACCATCTTAGGGATGTATTGTAATTTGGGCTTATTTTGGGCCAACCCAAAATTTAGGCCAATCTGTCCCCCACCTTAGTTTAAAAATCCTGGATCCATGACCACCACTGTCTAGATACTGTTAGAATTGTAGGACCAACAAAAAAGGCTACTTTCCATTCCCACATAGTATAATAATTTATACATATACAATATCAGTCATATAAAGAGACCTAATAATAAAAATTTCTTTTAGCTTACTAATAGGCCTACTACCTAGAACATCCTAAATACAAATCTCAATCTCATCTGTCATATGTAGCTAGCTCGTTGGGGGTTTGGGGCTTCTAAAAATTTCCGGGTAATTTAACTGGGCTTGGCGCTTACGCATGGAATTCAATAATCATGTTAAATCGTGAAGTCAAGATCCGCCGTTTTTTAGTAGTAGCTAGTAATAGTGGCTCAGAATGAACAGCCTGTTTGGACAATACGAATCTGTAGATTTTTAAACGTTTTTTAAACACCAACTCTTAAACGTTTAACTTTCTTTGAACTTTTTAAACTGATCCGTTTTTTAAATCCGCGCGCTTATTCTAAAAAGCAGTTTCCGAACATCCCGAATTATAGAATGTTATTTACCTCATTACCCCCATATAAATAAAAGGCACAGGCACTCTGTTCTACTTACAAGAGCATCTTTACCACAAGGAAAATTGAATTATCTAAACAAAAAAACGAACCTTTACACTCATTCATTTAGCCATATCACAACGTACAAAAAACTTTATCCACTGGGACCAATTTGTAGATGCCACCAATTTTGTTCTGTGAGCTACTCATGTCATGGAGCTATTTTCATATGCATACTCAGGTGATAAGTGTATTCTAGAGTATTGTGAGAAACATACAAAAGTTGTTCTCTATACACAACTAAACTTAGTAGCTTACATGCATACATATCTCTAATGTGTACAGTATACATACACATCTAAATCGTGCAGTCGCTCACGCGCTGTACAGGAGAGGGGGTTCACAAACGCGAAAATTGACAAGGTCGAAATCTCACATCGAGAATTCAAATAGCAGCATGCACTTTTACAAGGTCGAAATTTTAAAGGTCGAAACTTCCCAAACGTCAAAATTTCACGATAGCAAAAACTACAGTAGTTCGAACTATGAAAGCACCCTTGTGAATGTGCATACCTTCTGATTAAATTATGACATTTACATGTACATGCAATTAAAACTTGATCATGTTATACAGCTATAATAGTTTATTTTCACATATGTACATGCATAGGTAGTACATATACGATCTCTAAATTTTCATATACATGTCATGTACATACATGTAAGCTAAAGCCATTCAAAGTTGAATAGAAATTCATGAGAAATTTTTTCAACCGCTAATTTTATTCGTCAAGAAACAAACTTAGCGCATGTAGATGTACATATACACTTACATGTAGCTGGGAATTAAAGTACATACGAGCGTACGAGCTCGTATAATAGATACTGAACATGTGCATGCAAGCTAATCGAACCAGAATAACAAAGCTATAAAATGCAGTTGCTCAAACACTGTCATGGCATCCTTGATCAACACGATGAGTCGTCGCCGTCACCGAGCTGTGCATCGCCGACCCTCGCATCGTCGTCTCCAGAGGCGACCATGATAACGTCGCGGCTTCGTCTACGGCGTCGCGCCTGAACGCAGACGTCAGTGCAGCACAGGCGCATTCGAGATTCGGTCATAGCCCCAGGATACCGATTGCCGATGTAGTCTGTGAATTTTATTTTTGTTTTAATGAATGTTTCAGTTTCCCAGATTTGAATCTGACATGTATATCAGCGTACATGTATATCATGTTCGATTCGACGCTAGCGTATCAGTCAAACATATTTCGGTTGGAACCCTTCGGGTTGGAACCCTTCGGGTTGGAACCCTTCGGGTTGGAACCCTTCGGGTTGGAACCCTTCGGGTTGGAACCCTTCGGGTTGGAACCCTTCGGGTTGGAACCCTTCGGGTTGGAACCCTTCGGGTTGGAACCCTTCGGGTTGGAACCCTTCGGGTTGGAACCCTTCGGGTTGGAACCCTTCGGGTTGGAACCCTTCGGGTTGGAACCCTTCGGGTTGGAACCCTTCGGGTTGGAACCCTTCGGGTTGGAACCCTTCGGGTTGGAACCCTTCGGGTTGGAACCCTTCGGGTTGGAACCCTTCGGGTTGGAACCCTTCGGGTTGGAACCCTTCGGGTTGGAACCCTTCGGGTTGGAACCCTTCGGGTTGGAACCCTTCGGGTTGGAACCCTTCGGGTTGGAACCCTTCGGGTTGGAACCCTTCGGGTTGGAACCCTTCGGGTTGGAACCCTTCGGGTTGGAACCCTTCGGGTTGGAACCCTTCGGGTTGGAACCCTTCGGGTTGGAACCCTTCGGGTTGGAACCCTTCGGGTTGGAACCCTTCGGGTTGGAACCCTTCGGGTTGGAACCCTTCGGGTTGGAACCCTTCGGGTTGGAACCCTTCGGGTTGGAACCCTTCGGGTTGGAACCCTTCGGGTTGGAACCCTTCGGGTTGGAACCCTTCGGGTTGGAACCCTTCGGGTTGGAACCCTTCGGGTTGGAACCCTTCGGGTTGGAACCCTTCGGGTTGGAACCCTTCGGGTTGGAACCCTTCGGGTTGGAACCCTTCGGGTTGGAACCCTTCGGGTTGGAACCCTTCGGGTTGGAACCCTTCGGGTTGGAACCCTTCGGGTTGGAACCCTTCGGGTTGGAACCCTTCGGGTTGGAACCCTTCGGGTTGGAACCCTTCGGGTTGGAACCCTTCGGGTTGGAACCCTTCGGGTTGGAACCCTTCGGGTTGGAACCCTTCGGGTTGGAACCCTTCGGGTTGGAACCCTTCGGGTTGGAACCCTTCGGGTTGGAACCCTTCGGGTTGGAACCCTTCGGGTTGGAACCCTTCGGGTTGGAACCCTTCGGGTTGGAACCCTTCGGGTTGGAACCCTTCGGGTTGGAACCCTTCGGGTTGGAACCCTTCGGGTTGGAACCCTTCGGGTTGGAACCCTTCGGGTTGGAACCCTTCGGGTTGGAACCCTTCGGGTTGGAACCCTTCGGGTTGGAACCCTTCGGGTTGGAACCCTTCGGGTTGGAACCCTTCGGGTTGGAACCCTTCGGGTTGGAACCCTTCGGGTTGGAACCCTTCGGGTTGGAACCCTTCGGGTTGGAACCCTTCGGGTTGGAACCCTTCGGGTTGGAACCCTTCGGGTTGGAACCCTTCGGGTTGGAACCCTTCGGGTTGGAACCCTTCGGGTTGGAACCCTTCGGGTTGGAACCCTTCGGGTTGGAACCCTTCGGGTTGGAACCCTTCGGGTTGGAACCCTTCGGGTTGGAACCCTTCGGGTTGGAACCCTTCGGGTTGGAACCCTTCGGGTTGGAACCCTTCGGGTTGGAACCCTTCGGGTTGGAACCCTTCGGGTTGGAACCCTTCGGGTTGGAACCCTTCGGGTTGGAACCCTTCGGGTTGGAACCCCTTTGGCCTAGCCAATAAGGCATGATTTCAGGTACGTATCTATTACATTTCTGGACTTCAGTATGAAAAACGTACCGAAAATGCCCAAGACGATGTCTTTGTCCAGCTGCCGTTTGTACGCACCGACGCCAGTGACTGAGGACTCAGCCAGCACCTCACGGCTGAAGAAGTGCTTCAACAGGCCTCGAAGATGCAGAGTTGCTACGCCGTGAGCGGACCAGAGCAAACGCTGGTGCGCCTCGATTGTCAGGGTGACTGACGGGTGCTTGGCGGACAGGGTGACACTGCGCTTGAGGGGCGGATGGTTGAGGGGCGGAGTGATTAAGGGGCGGATGGTTAAGGGGCGGATGGTTGAGGGGCGGATGGTTGAGGGCGGATGGTTAAGGGGCGGAGTAATTAAGGGGCGGATGATTGCGAGCTAAGAGGCAGATGTAGAGGGGCGGATGATTAAGGGGCGGATGGTTGACGGGCGGATGATTAAGGGGCGGATGATTAAGGGGCGGATGGTTGACGGGCGGATGGTTGAGGGGCGGATGGTTGAGGGGAGGATGGTTGAGGGGCGGATGGTTGAGGGGCGGATGGTTAAGAGGCGGATGTTTAAAGGGCGGATGTTTAAAGGGCGGATGGTTGAGGGGCGGATGGTTGAGGGGCGGAGTGATTAAGGGGCGGATGGTTAAGGGGCGGATGGTTAAGAGGCGGATGTTTAAAGGGCGGATGCTTGAGGGGCGGATGGTTAGGGGCGGAGTGATTAAGGGGCGGATGGTTAAGGGGCGGATGGTTAAGGGGCGGATGGTTAAGGGGCGGATGGTTGACGGGCGGATGGTTGAGGGGCGGATGGTTAAGGGGCGGAGTGATTAAGGGGCGGATGGTTAAGGGGCGGATGGTTAAGGGGCGGATGGTTGAGGGGCGGATGGTTGACGGGCGGAGTGATTAAGGGGCGGATGATTACGAGCTAAGAGGCAGATGGTAGAGGGGCGGATGATTAAGGGGCGGATGGTTGACGGGTGGATGATTAAGGGGCGGATGGTTGACGGGTGGATGATTAAGGGGCGGATGGTTGAGGGGCGGATGGTTGAAGGGCGGATGGTTAAAGGGCAGGTGGTTGAGGGCGGATAGTTGAGGGGCGGATGGTTGAGGGATAGTTAACTGATTACATTGGAAGGTCGCACTCGAGCAATCATCGCATCATGCGATCGAATGCTCAACACTTACCCCATCCTCGGACACCCACGGTCGAAAATTTGGATCTACTTTGTCCGGCTCGCTCAGCTGTTTCCCGCACCTAACCCGGGCCCGAGAAGCTGCTTCTGCAGTGACGGGCGGCTGGCCTGGAGCTGCTCTGCCGGTTTGGTTGGCTGGCTTTTCTTGATCGGAATTCCTCGAATTTGGCAGCGCGATTTCAGCTTGCGACTTCAGCAGCGTGACGCCTGCAGTCGCTGCTGGATGCTTCAGGACCGCCAGATGCGGCGGCTCAGCTTGCGCATCCGGGAATTGTCGCAGGCAGCAGCCGACACCTCCAAGCAGCTGCGTGTGCGCGCTGGTGAGGAATTCCAACGCCAATGCAGCCGAAGCTGCCGCCGCCGCTGTCGTTGAATTTTGCGACGTTGACAGCGCCAGGTCGGCCGTCAGGCGGCTGAGATCGGCGACCATGAGTCCGAGTCGGCAGGACAGCAGCTGATGCTGCGGGACTGGCGAGCCTGGAGCATCGCGAGGTGAGACAACTGCCGCACCGTCTGGTGCAGCAACAAGTTCGGGCACAGTGGGGTCGCCTGAGGCGGAGCTAATTGGAGCGGCCGTCAGGCGCTGCGGATTGCTGGTCTTGCGGCGCCTACCAGATGATGACATTGGAGAATTATTTTATAAGGGTCCGGAGTTCGATTCTGTGTGGATGCAATGTGAAACGTGTGAAAGCGACAGCAAGCTCACTCGACTCAAATAAATTGATACCCACTCGAGTGAAATGGTTCTGACTAAAATAAAATGGCACCCCTTCAAATGAAATGACACCCCAATGACCCCATTAAATAAAATGGCACCCCTTCAAATGAAATGACACCCCAATGACCCCTTTAAATAAAATGGCACCCCTTCAAATGAAATGACACCCCAATGACCCCTTTAAATAAAATGGCACCCCTTCAAATGAAATGACACCCCAATGACCCCTTTAAATAAAATGGCACCCCTTCAAATGACATGGCAGATGGCACCCTTTCATATAAAAATGGCACCAATTCAAAAAATGGCAACCCGTCAAAATAAAATAGCGGTCCCTAAAGTCTCCTATAATATGTGTATGTCACGTGAAAATTAATCTTGCTACAGGACTGCTTCTGAAAGATTCACAGAGCCAGAGATAAAATAACATTTAATAGATATGCAGCCATATTTGCACTTACATTTTAGGCACTGTTAAAGACGATCAGACGTGATCGGAGACTGTTTAATGACTTTCGAATGAATTTCTTGAAAGGGATTTGAAGTAGCTATAAGCTGTTGCTTTTAACTGCGATTCAATCGGGGCTTTAGGTCGCTTAGCTGGGAACATGTAGCCAGGCTAGCTTTTTAAGTTCTCTGTCTGGTGGTGCTGGCACAGAAGGGGGGTTGCAGCTGTAGGCTGCTGTTTACTCGTGTGTACACTGGGGAGGGGGTGCCACCGACACACGCGTGCCCAACTGCTGTCTGGGGTAAGAGGGGGTGACGGAGTGGGGTTGGGTTGGCTTCGAGAGTGAAGAATGGGGCTGGAGCCCAGCCAATGAGCGACGAGTAAACAGCATTTAGGCCTGCCTTCTGCTGACTGGAAGTGTCGTCACATGCTTTTTTCTCCATGTAGATGTACCAGTTCTCTCTCCAATCTTTTCTTTTCAATAGAGACGCGAGAACCTACCTGTACATGTAGCTACATGCAACTTTCTGTCATTTGCATTAATCGGCTACTTTCATTTAATTTTTATGTGCGAACTTGATATTGAAGCTAGCTAGGTACACATTTATGATTAGAAAGTATTGATTTAATTTATTATCTTAGGGGATAATTAGGTACATGTATATGATGGAGATATATGTCATTACTTAATACAAATACTGACATACGGCGGAAGTTAGTGCAGAACTTGAGCAATTCTGCTCTGATTGTACATGTATTAGTCGAATTATAGTATTTCTACATGTACGTCACGTATCTCTCACACCATCATGTGAAGCTCATACAAGTACATGCAGAGCACATGCAAAGCACAAATCAGTCTGCTCTGAATACTGTAAAAATCCTGCCAAAACTCGTACTGTACAATCTAGTTTAAACTGTACATGAAAGGAGTGCACAATTTTCATGTACTGGTAGGTACATGTCTCATATACAGTTATGAAGTACAACTGTACTTGTACATGATGTACATGTACATGTAAAAATTCATGTACGTATAAATAAAACTTTGTTCTGCGCGGTTCTCACCGTTTCGAATTAAACAAGTATACATGGCAATTCGTGTAAATTATACACATTACATGCCAAATCATTTAGTATCTATAAGAATTGTACGTGTATTTTACATAAGCATCTAAATGTAGTTGTACAGCTGTGCATGTGTCTGTTAGACATTTAAATGTGTATAATATACTTTAGATGTACATTTATGTACTTCCATGTGCACTACATGTAGTCATAATGTACTGTAATGGGTAAAGCGGTGTACCGAATTCGAAATGGTATTTACTTCCTAGCTTATTTCCATGACCCTACAGTTAAAACGTAGGATTCCGTTTCATCTTACATTTCTCTCTCCTAGGCGTCACTTCATTTGAAAGAGCCACCATCTCATCAGAGCTGGGCGGCAGCGGGCGTCTCTTCATTGCGATTGGGCGCGCCAGGGAAACCAATCAGACTACTGCAGGGGGGCGTCCTACTTAGGGTAGCTGTGGTCATGACTGAGCGGTCTAGTGATTGCCGTCTTTCAGATTGCCTAATACAGAAATGTAGCCGCTATGGAGAACTTAAAATAGACTAAATTTGCTGGGTGTTGTACTAAGAGTAGGTAGTTTGCTGCTACTACTGCGGTAATTCGCGGAGAAAAGCTCCGATTGTCAGGGTTCAAATCTCAAAGTTCAAATCTGCTCGAATCTGCCCTAGAACTCTGAGTCGACCACCGAGGGCATGAAATATTTGCTTCCGAGGTCACTGAGGACCAAGACACCGTTTAACACACAAATTAACTGGCTTATATATTAGTGGCCTTAGGCTGAATATTATTATTATTATTATTATTATTATTATTATTATTATTATTATTATCATCATCATTGATATTATTATCATTATTATTATTATTAACGCGGTTTAAGAAAAGGCGTTAAGTAATACAGCTTAAGTACAGTTAAGTAATACAGTTAATTAATAACGCAGTAATACAGCGTTAAGTAAAATAAATACTACTTAGTGGAGCAAGAGAAGAGCTGGTCGGGTTGGGAAAACTGGGCTTACACTTAAGGGTCCCCTCGTATCTTGGAGTCTGGGACATGGGCTTCAAACTAGAGTCTGGTAAGGGGTCCAAAGCGAGAGTCTGGTGGGAAAGAAGGGGCACAGACTCTCGCTCTCAGGAGCCACCGGGAGGAAAGGGGAATCACCCCGGGTGGGAGAGAGGGGTTACACGCAATGGAAAGATGGGTAACACTAGATGAGTCAAGTTACATGTAACATGCAGTAAAACGAAAGTTACGGGGAGTGGGAACCCGAATTACACTAAAAGAAAAAATTGGGGATTTCCACGCAGGGAAATGACGCATCGCCATCAATATACGTAACGCAATTTTACTCGGTGAGCAATCCACGCAGAGGAAAATAAAATTACATTCGGTGGGAATAGTGGGAGGCCTCGCCTACCACAACATCACATGTGAGCACGTACGTACTGGGTCATTGATGCGACTGGCATTTGATGATAGTAGTGTTTGAGTGCACTTCCCAGTTAATTCGGTGACAAGTAATTCGGCGACAACCGATTCGACGACAACCGATTCGACGACAACCGATTCGACGACAACCGATTCGACGACAACCGATTCGACGACAAGTCAGTTCGGCGACAGCCAATTCGGCGAATGCTAAAGGTTAAAGAAAGCTACGAAACTCGTTGAAATTTAACATATTGCCATTAGTCCTTGCCATTCAAGTAAAAGGTAATTTGTTGTAATCATGCCAAATTACATGTATAACACGTTTTCAAATAGGTGCGTGTACGCCCCCTAGCTTGGAGTCTCGGATTCGGAGTGAGTGCATTTTTAAGTCCGGACGGCGTAGGGACAACCGTGTCAAAGGCAATCAACGTAGTTTATTGTTGACGTAGTTTACGTGATTAGAAAAGTATACACATGCATACATGCACACCGCGGAAGAAACGGCAGCGAAATTTATAATTTGCGGCACACGGACTGTACTTCGAAGTCGGGCACAAGTAAATTTAAGAAAGCAAAACTTATAGTACAGTATCTATTGAAGTTGTCACTGTTATGACTTCTTCTCTAGCGGAAGACAGTGAGTCAAGATCAACAAGGTCAACTTAAAAGTTGCACTCTTAGCAGAGCGTCTTATTTCATGTTATCGTAACTTTTCTTTTTTTATTTCCAAGCTTGAAGTATTGCTTCTTTAGCTCATGGCTGGGTGTGTGTGCGACTGAGTCGTCTATGGCCACACCCAACATCTTTCCCCTTACAATGTAGGATTCATACATCGATTTTGCGTGCTTAAATGGTCTATGCACGAGTGCGCGCAGCGCACGAGTGCCATAGACCATTTAAGCACAAAAAATCGATGTATGAGTTGCATTGTATTACGTTGGCTTAATACTTTAGATGGCGCGTTAGATGCACGCTCAGTTAATTTGTCTTAACCATAGACAAAAATGCGTGAAAGGCACGCAAGTTGATTGAGTGTTGCGAAGAAGGGAATAAGAAGCTGTTAAATTAAAATCACTTGTGAGAGAATATGGCTGAGCCACCAACTAAAGTCAGACTTCTGAATCTGAGCAAATTTCCGAACGAAATGATTTCCGGCTTGTCCACCAATGAGATTGACGACATTCTGAACGAGCCTGATAATCTACCGGAGTCGGCAATTGATCGAGAAGAGGAGGATCTTCTGGAGGCACTTTTCAAGAAGATACCTGACGAAGAAGCTGAACTACTTGAATTGGAACAGCTCGTTTCCGAAATCGAGGACACCGCTGCTAGTAAAAGTGTGACAAAGGCTACCGAATATTATGTCGGTAAGTTGCAGAGCTTCATGGAGAACCATCCGTCAGTTCAGCGTGATTTGGCGACTTCTACACCGCGCGAGATCGACAGTCTATTGCGATACTTCTATGGCTCACTTCGCTTGTACGTTGTACTTGTAGCAGAAGTATACTTATTAAAATATACTCACTTTCCGTGCATTACACGCACGCGTTAGACGCACGCTTGTTGCTTTTACTCAGATAGAAAATTGCCATAGACACCTACATTAGACGCACAGTAAATCGTGCATCTAACGCGCGCCAGCGTGATACAATGGAAAGATAGTGCACGGCTTGCAAGTGCAACAACGCCTAGAACCACGAGTGCGCGTAGCGCACGAGTGTCTATGGCGTTGTTGCACGCACAAGCCGTGCTTCTATCACATTATCATATAGACTAGCCAACAGTGGCTATTCATTTTTGTCGATGGCAATTTGCAAAGAACAGGGTTGAGGGAGGCAAGGAATATCTTTCTCTCCACTTCAGCGCGATATTTGTTCGTCTCAATGTGCGTTCATTTGAAAACATGATTCAAATGTCTCAATTCCCGGACAATTGCATAACCGGCTTGACTACGGCGGAAATCGAGAAGCATGTAGAGCTCATGGACAGAAATTCGTTGATCGAGCGGACGATGTTCGATGATGAGCCGCTCCTACCTACTCTGGAAGAACTGTTCAATCTGATTCCCTTGGTGGAGGGTGAAGACTCGGAATCAATTCCGGATGTTGGAGGTTCCACAACTGAACTGCAAGCGATTGTCGACAGACAGGACGAGGAGACCAAGGTCATCTCTACCGAAAAGCAAGAAGAATCAGCTATTGCCCGCTTCCAAGTATTTCTTCGAGAGTACAAATTCGAAAGCTTTGAAGCTGGATCCCGCACTGAGGACGAGCTTGCGGAAAAGCTGAAGTTCTTCTATGCCACTCTTAGAAAGCAGGATGGGAGCTTCTACGCACCGTCTAGTCTAATCTGCTTTCGAGCCGGCTTGTTTCGGTATTTCAGGCGTACCAGGGCCATTAACATCATTGAAGGTGAAAAGTTTGATATTGCGAATTTAGCCTTGAAGGCCGTTTGTCAAATGTTCCTAAAAAATGGCGGTCGCATTCGGCATTACGAGGCGATGGAGAAGGACGATCTGAACAAACTGTGGACGTACTTCGACCGCTCAAATGGGACGAAGCTTCTACACGAGGTGTACTTCATTCTGCTCTATTACTTCGGTCAGCGAGGTCGTGAATGGCTCCGATCGCTCAATGTAAACAGTCTGGTGTTTGAGTTGCGGAGTGGGGTGGAGACTGTGCGACTTAATGGAGGACTCGAGAAAACCGTCGGCACAAGACTATCGCCAGGCGCAATGGAAGACAATCGAGAAGCCATGGTGAAGTTGACCGGCGGAGAGCACTGCCCTGTGGCTGCGATCAAGTTGTACTTGGAAAAGCGGGAGGCTAGCCTTTCGGCTGGGACTGCGGAGAGTAACATGCCTCTGTTTCTTATGCCTAGCATCGGCAAAAAGGCTGTTCACTGGTACACAACAAAGCCAATGGGCGTGAATGCGCTTCAGAATCTGATGGCCCGGAATTCAGCGACTGCACAGTTGTCCAAAGTCTACACTGGGCACAACGTTCGTCCAACCGTCATTTCTGAGTTGCACGAAGCCGGGTTTCGTTTGGAGCAGATCTGCAAAACAACTGGCCATAAAGACGTGAAGACTGTTCAGCGGTAAGTGTCAGCATCGGGCTGCCAATAAAATTCTCCTGTTTGTAGTACATTGTGTACTTAAAAGTAAAAAAACATTTTTTGTACGCACTTTCGTTAGCTACTTAACAAATGGCAAGCGCAAGGCGAGTGAACTGGGCAGGATGTCCGACGTGTTGTCAGCATCGCTGTATGGAGCCACTTCGTCTTCTGCGACCAACGATAAGTCTGTGGCTATCGTCGGACCATCTGGCGATATGGATTCGGCGGGGGATGCTACGTCTATCTCCGAGGTCCCAAAGCGGGTGGCAAGGTGTTGGAATGACGACGTCAGTCCAAAATGTCAAGGTTGACGTTCAAGCATCTTCGGCCGATACTGTTCGACCGGAGCTACATATATTTATCTGAGTGGTAGTTTCAGCAATTGCAACTTCAAATTCGGTGATCAGTGAGTACTGATGAGTAGTGAGTGAGTTACTGAGTTTTCGAGTTACTACTAGAGCACTGACTACTAGACAAAGAGCTCGTTAAAAATGTTCAACTATTAGCTACGTTTGCTTTTCGTAAAATATAAAGTTTGTGTTGTTGCATTATTGCACGCTGAAAGCCGCCAGCGTGCATTTTTGGCGCATTATTGCACCCTGATTGTCAATTGTCTATGGTAAAATCTCCATTATTTTGACTCGCTTGTTGGCTAGTTGTGGGACGATGAGCCAGTAAGTAGTATAGAAAAAAAGGCGAGCGAAGCGAGAATTTTTTTCTATGGTGCTTACTTTTGCGAAATCGTCCCTGATAAGATGTAGCAACGGTGTCACATAGGAAAATGACGTTTTTCAACTTTTAAACGCTGCGCATAAAAAACGGTACGACCGATTTACAAACGGTTTTTGCCAAAATGTGTCAAAGACCTAGCGCTATCGGATGCACAATAGTTGGTTGCCATGGCAATGCGTTTTGGTTGCCATGGCAACCAAAAACTGCGTTTTTTCGACATTGTCAAAAAATTTGATCTCAATTACAGCGGCAGGAAATTATGGCAGCGCTTAGTGAGTGTGCTCAAAAGACGCGGGCATTCAAACGCTACAATGATCAGAAATGGATTTTTTGATTGTACTTTAACGTCTAGGCTAAAAGTACAAAAAACGTGTTTTTTGAGGTCGAAAATTTGGCATTTTTTCGACTTTGCCTCACCGCAGCGAAAAGGACGCGCGATAGCGCGGCCTTTTAGCTGCCTCCTAGCCTTAAAAACACTTAAGGCTGTTTGATGCGCTATATTTTTTCGGGCTAAAATGTACTTTTCACATGGCTGCCTATCTGCACTTTAAAAGTACAAATTTTTAGTACACCTTTGAAAGGCCTATGTCGTCGAGATGGAAAAGTTTGTTTTTCTTTTTTCTATACCAAATCACTCAACAGGATGTCCTCTATTTGGAAATATCGAGATCGCGCCGATTGGGCCATTAATAACTTGCCCAGGTGCCAAAAAGTGCCTAAAAACGTCGTTTTCAAAAAATTGGGTCACGTTTTAAAAAAGTAGTCCCCGAAAATAAGGAAGCGTTTTATGCTACGGTGTTGAGACTTTAACACAACGTGTCAAACATTTGGAAATTTGTTTTCCTGAATTTTCTAAGCATTTGGACCTACCTGTGCTGAGCAGTGACCCGGAAACCAGGGAAAAGAGAGGCCGGGGGCTCTGCAGAAAATCAGACGTTGTTAAGGAAATTTTTTTAAAATGGGGCGAATTTTTTTGAGTGTAGTGTCAAATTGTAGCCTATCGGATGCCCTTTTGAATGACATAAGACACTCCTGAAAAAACCCCTGTTAACAGGTACTTTTTACCTGTTAAGTGAAAAACGGCCCATTTGGGGGTACAAACTTTGGAGTGGAAAAATAAGAAATTTTGCGCACCGATTTTTCTGCATTTTCAATATTGTTTAGTCGAATAGCTAAAGTTTCACCGGTCATACGCCAATATGGCTGGAAAATTCGTATTTTTGAGAAAATTGCCTCCGAATTTTGAGAAGGCCATTTTTGGGCAAATTTTGAGCATACTTTTGCTAATAACTCTGCATTGGCAAGGCCTAGAGACTCCAGTTTGGTGTCTAAAAACAGCACTACTGATGTACTATGCAACTAAATTAGTTTTAAAAATTGATTCTTAGGTTAATAGGTCTTAATACCTGTTTGATTACCTGTCAGAACAGGTGAAAATGCATTATTTGGCGCCTAGGAGCCGTAAAATTTGTTGACATAATTTGAAAATGCATTGGATGAATGCGCCTTGATGTTAGCTCTGTAACGACATGCGACTCGTATTTTTAGGTTAAGGCGTTGCGATGCAGCGAGCAGAAATGTATGAAAAAGCAGCAAAAATCGTAAAAGTGGCTACCATAGGGAATATTCGATATAAAGGGCGTGCACTGTAGAGCTTCGCTTAAGCGAGAGATGGATCGGGGGCGAAGGCAGTTGCATTGTAAAATACATGTACCCGGGTTCGAATCCTAAGTGGACCAGATTTTTTTCTATATTTAATTTTTTTAGCAGGAACGGATTTTTTTAGTATTTTCAATTCTCTTTCACTTGAATATAATTTAATATTAATTGTTTAATTTTCCTTTCCTTCTATACCTTATTAAAGAGTAAGAGTGAAGCTGAAAGTGCGGCACAGATGATTTGTTAGTGCAGAAAGAAGATTACGATACATATCGGCAAGTATGTGTTGATGTTGGTCGCCAGAAGGCTTACAAGCAGTTTTAGCGTGCTAAAAAGATGTGTTAGAGGTGGGAAAAGTTGCGGAGGGGTTAGGTGGGGGAGCGGGGGTGTGGGGGCGGCAGCCCCCACGTTACGCAAACCCCCAACAACAACCACCCTCCCCAACAACAAGGCGCGGGAGGGGTGGGGGAGCGGGGTGTGGGGGCGGCAGCCCCCACGTTACGCAAACCCCACAACAACAACCACCCTCCCCAACAACAAGGCGCGGGAGGGGTGGGGGAGCGGGGGTGTGGGGGCGGCAGCCCCCACGTTACGCAAACCCCACAACAACAATCACCCTCCCCAACAACAACGCGCGGAGGGGTGGGGGAGCGGGGTGTGGGGGCGGCAGCCCCCACGTTGCGCAAACCCCACAACAACAACCACCCTCCCCAACAACAATGCGCGGGAGGGGTGGGGGAGCGGGGGTGTGGGGGCGGCAGCCCCCACGTTACGCAAACCCCACAACAACAACCACCCTCTGAAACGAAAAATTATATGGGGTTTTCCCATATTATCGTTTCCTTCTGCCAACAGTTCAGGAAGACAACGAACAATGGACCTCGATGGTAACTTTCTCTGTGTGATCTCTAGAGTCACATTCTCAAACTTCAGGCGAGGATCTTTCCTCTTCAATCAGTATATTTTATAAGCTAGCACACTGTACGCGAGCAATGAGGAATAGGAGCAGTAGGGAGAGAGTGGGATTTCGAGGCCCAATAGGCAGTGTCGGTCAGAGGTTGTGCATGCATCACGCGAGGGTCGCATGGCTGGGCTTCTTGCTCGCCGATCATCAGGACTATTTTTAGGCATGCAGATCTTGTGCATCTGGGGAGTTGCTGCCAAGGCTGGATGCTTGTTCACGCATCACGCGCGTGTCGGCTGATTTCTCCCATCCTCTTGCTAACGGCGCCTTCGTTTCACTTCAGTCGCTCTTTTTTCAGGGAAGCGAGGCCCTCCGAGCTCTGTTGAAAATAAGCTTGGAGCAATGATGACATGGAGTACAGTTGTGCATTTGCTTGCGATACGCAGTCCCACTTGGTAACTTGCAGTTGAGTTGATGTTGTTGAAACACGAAACTTGGTCAAGGGGCAAAGTGAACTTGTGACAACAGTGGATGAATTGTACCAGCATATCCTCTTGACTATTTAATCAGATCTGAGAGGGGGATTCACGTGAACTCGGAAACTCGACAAATTGAATGGGCTTTTCGATGCCCTAAACAGTGACGCAAATAGGACGGGACACGGAGACTCGACAAATTGAAACAGCGTCTGGTAGACAGTCAGATCGGGATGCTGGCTGAAGGTACATTGCAGTTAAATAGGACGTCGGAAAAATACCGTCTTGACCAAATTGATTGTGTAGATCTCTCAACGAAAGTTTCTTCTTGGAAGGGTAAACTGCGTCGCTTCTTGATCTTCGTCCATTGGTCTTGTTTAGTTCGAAGTCTTCCTTTACTGAAGGCAGGAAAGTCTCAGTTCTCGATTCATTCGAATGGCTGTTGAAGACATGCAGCAGAGCGATAACTGCATGGTATCTGAGACTTCTGTCTAGCGGCGACTCACGCGGTCAGTGGAACCAATTGAAACGAAAAATTATATGGGGTTTTCCCATATTATCGTTTCCTTCTGCCAACAGTTCAGGAAGACAACGAACAATGGACCTCGATGGTAACTTTCTCTGTGTGATCTCTAGAGTCACATTCTCAAACTTCAGGCGAGGATCTTTCCTCTTCAATCAGTATATTTTATAAGCTAGCACACTGTACGCGAGCAATGAGGAATAGGAGCAGTAGGGAGAGAGTGGGATTTCGAGGCCCAATAGGCAGTGTCGGTCAGAGGTTGTGCATGCATCACGCGAGGGTCGCATGGCTGGGCTTCTTGCTCGCCGATCATCAGGACTATTTTTAGGCATGCAGATCTTGTGCATCTGGGGAGTTGCTGCCAAGGCTGGATGCTTGTTCACGCATCACGCGCGTGTCGGCTGATTTCTCCCATCCTCTTGCTAACGGCGCCTTCGTTTCACTTCACCTCCTCAACAACAACGCGCGGGAGGGGTGGGGGAGCGGGGGTGTGGGGGGCAGCGGCCTCCCACATTACGCAAACCCCCCAACAACAACCACCCCCCAACAACAACAACAACAACCCCAACAACAACAAAAACCCCAACAACAACAACCCCTTTTACAACCAACAAACAACAACAACCGCCTTAACAACCCTTTCTACACAACAGCAGAGTGGATATTCTTTAATCTAATAAAATATTTTTTATTATTATATTTCTACAGTTATGTATAAACTTTGTTTAAATCAAATTGAAAATGTAGCCCATTCAGCTTCTCAGTTCTTCATACGTCATAGCCGTAAAATATAAAAACACGATATAGCGTTTTAATTAGTTCTTAATTTGGGTTAAAATAAATAGGTCATAGCCATAAACAATAATGGACATAATAAACCATCATAAGTATTTTTATTAATTATTTTAAAAAGTTATGCTTAAACTTTGTTTAAATTAAATTATAATTAACTAAGCTTCTTAGTTTTTTAAATTTAAAATAGGCCATAAAAGTTACAAACATAATAAACCATCGTTACAAAATTGGTAGAAATGGCTGCTATTAGCGATATTTCATATAAAACGCGTGTACTGTAGGCCTATCTAGTAAGCAACTGGTGGCGCAGTGGCAAGGTTAGTTTCCTTATAATTGAGCGCTCTAGGGTTCGATTCCCAAGTGGTCTGATAACATTTTAGTTTAAAGTTTTTTTAGAGCAAACAGATTTTTAGTATTTTTATTTCTCTTACTCGTATGTTTCTTATACAATTAAATTTAATTTAATTTGAATTTATTTTTCCTTTTTATACGTATTTAAAGAGTAACAGTCAATCTCTTAGTGCGGCACGTATGATTGTTAGTGCAAAAAGTAGATTACGATACATGTCGGCAAGGAAGTATTTGGTGTCTGGTCATCTGAAGGCTAGAAAATAGTTGTAACATATTAAAGAGACGTGGGAAAAGTTGTGGAGGGGTTGCCGGGAGCGGTGGGCGTGGGGAGCGGGGGGTGGGGGAGCGGGGTTGGGGGAGCGGGGGTGGGGGAGCGGGGGTGGGAGTGCGGCCAGCCCCCCCCCACTTTACCACTAGACTAACTAATGCCAAGGGCGTGGGGGGCGGCCAGCCCCCCACTATACCACTGGACTAACTAACGTCACTATAACTCACTATTATATAGTGATCCTTGGTGGAATAGCCTGACGCGAGTCGGAATTGTGTATCATTTATTTGGAAATTTGACGGAACGTATTTAGTATGTACAAATATTGGTTAGTAAGATATATTTTGGCAGTTAATATAAACTTAGAATAAATTTTTGCTTTTACAATGTTTTAAAAAATTTAGAGAGAAAGAAGTTTTTGCGTCCACCTTGTTTAAATGGGGATAGAAGCAATGGCTGCCAAAAAATTCAAAAATTAAGCGCCGCGCAATCTAACTTAACCGACTGAATGAAAAAGAATCTTTCTTCTTCAAACGTTTAAATTTAGAAAATTGATTTAAGTATTCATTTAAGTATTCAAATTCCATTTCAGTTTCCCTATCCCTAGTAGTTTGCTTTTTGTTTTTTTTCGGCAGTAGTTTGCTTTTTGTTTTTTCCTCAGTAGTTTGCTTTTAGGTTTTTGCTTTTTGCTTTTAGTTTATTTATTTCTATTGTTAGAAGTTTTGTATCAACTAAAGTCCAATTGTAAGTTTTGTATCATTTGCAATAATATTACTGTTTTGTACTTTTTTACTATGTATATGGCCATATGGATATGGTGCTTTAACACAATCAGTAAATAATATGGTTATCTGTTCAACAGCAAAAGATTGCACTAAATTTTGTTTATTATAAAAATACTAAGAATCTTTTTGTTGCCTATTGCCTATAGTGTGTATATTTGTAATTTGACTAATTTGTATTTGTCTATTCTCTAAGAATTATATATCATGTAATATATCAAGTATATATCATTATATATTAAATATTATATATTATGTATAGTGGTGTAGCCTTTTAAAAGCTAGAATAAATATAGCTGGACACAAATTAAATTGAGATTGAGACCTTATTGATATGAAAAATTAGCCTTACAAAAAGCAGGAAGCCAATGTTTTTTATATTCTTATTTTTGTTGCTATTTTGTATTTATTTCTATTACAGATATAGTCTCTTTATTTATACTATAGCCCCACTCCCAAATCTTACATATATGGCAGAAAATTCTGGTATACATTAGACCCGAAAATATGCTTAACATATAATATCTAGTGTAACACAATAGCTATACCAATTGTGCACAAATGCACCAGTGTATTAGGTGTCTGGCATAGTCTGTAGATGTCTGGCATGGCAATAGTTGGCTATTGATGTAGAAAATAGAAAATGCAATTAAAACATTAGGTAGATGGCACCATGTATAAAAATAAAGCATTAGGTGGATAGCCAATGTGTACATGATTAAAACAATGGGTGGATGCTGCCTAGCTATGCACATTCAATGTTAAACCTGAAACCTAAAAATTCTATATTCCAAGTATATGTCAAGATTGTCAGTGAGGGCAAAAATATAATATAATTTTCTAGCATAAGGGCCACTTTCTAGACAATAATATATATTCTTTTAGAAAGCTAGAATAAATACAGAATAGACAACTATTCAGTGAGGGCTGTAGCTGCTCAGCCTATCCAGGCAGTCAGTCAGTCGGCCAAATTTGGCTAAATCCGCATAGTATCATCGGATAGTTTTGTTGTACGCAGATCTCAGTTTGCGCACAACAATGCACGCCTGCCTGCCTGACCTGTCAGCGTTGGCAATAGCAAATTTGCTAGCAGTTTTTGTGCCAAACTGAAATTCATAAGGCTCAGATTCCCCACTGCACAGGTAGGCTACCAAATTCTTCAGGCAGAGTTTATTGTCTAGCGGCTCGGCAATCCATGGCTGATTCCAGTGGAATTCTGGCTCACCAACGTGGCAGGAATTGGCTGCCTCGAGCTGGCGCCGGCGCAGCTCCAAGAGTCTGCAGCAGGCCTGACTGTCAGTCTAAAAGCTGTTGAGCAGCAACCGCTCAGCCAGGTTGCGAAGCAGATTAGAATAGGCCAGCTGAAGATGCTGGCACTCCTTAGTAGTATTAGTAGTAGTAGTAGTGTCGCGGCTGGTTGTGTCCACTTTCAACAATTATTAAGGAGTATGCCGCTGAAAAGACCTGGAAGGAAGGCATTAAATTTAAACTGAAAAGACAATGTCTACCTATTTATATGTTTATAAATATTTAAAAAATACATTTTCTAAATAGCTAAGCTATTAAACTCTTTGTCCCTCTTCGAAGAACTCTTTGTCTTTGTATAGTGCATATAGATGCACTAGGAATATGTAATTAGCTATTTTTTGTGAAGCTATTGTCATTAATATATTAAATTATAATAATGTGTTTGCATTAAATATTTTTGTTACAAAATCTCTAGTGCCTAGATAAAGAGACAATTTGTACCTTTGCAATTTGCAAGACACATCTAGCTATCTGCTATTTTTGCTATCCATTTTAAAAAAATTAATTGTTACCTTTATAAGTTACTTAGGTATACAGTTGCAACTTTCATTTTCTCTTGTGCTATTATTTTTTTTGTACACCATCTATGATACAGAAAATGCTTTATTGTCTATTGTATTTTTTATATCTTTGACTGTATATTTCTGAGATTCTGGGAATTTTTTAGATGTAGAATAGTATCATAACTTAGTGAGTTTTATTGCCTAGAAAAAATTTATGGATACCATTTTGTGACTAGATTTATTTTACAAATTTTAAGAAAACTATTTGAACTATCTGTTTAACTTAGGGTTAAAATATATTTTTGATGCTCTTTTGTTTTGTACAATTTCGAATGCTACTAGGCTTTACTCTAAAAAGTACAATTGTTAAAATTATTTATTGGTCTTTATTAGAGTTTGGCTGATTTTATTTTTTATCAATATCTTTTTCTGGATTTTAGCACACATGACTGGAATTTTAGAGATATTTATGCAATGCAATGAATAGTGCAAATTAGATTCACAATTTACAGTTTTAGAATCAAGAAGAAAAATTTTAGTTAATAAAATGAATTAGCAACATTTAATTTCAACACTTTCAACAATTATTAAGGAGTATGGCGCCGAAAAAAACTGGAAGGAAGCCTAAGCGCGTTACCTTTGGGCGTCCATTCGAGTCTAAAAAGAAGCCTGCCGCCGCTATTGATTGCAAGACAGGCGAACCTGTCGTTGCTGCTCCCGAGCCCGAAATAAGCACTCCTGGTGTCGCTACTGTTGCAACGGAAGTTAAGAATTTCATGGTTGCTGCTGCTGCTGGTGAAGATAAGGAAGTTGTTAAAAGAGATGCGATTGTGGACTGCGAATTGGGCAATGCTGCTGCTGCCTTACAGGAGTGTGGATTGTGTGACGACACTCGCGGTAAGTGTTACTCCTTGCCATTGCCAATTTTCACAGACAAATAGGTTGCAACTGAACTTGAATAGTTGGATTCAGATTTAATAAAACTATGGATGATAAAGTTTAGAATGCTATTGCAATCTATATGCTTGAATTATAAGTTAATAACTTAGTATACTCGCCTTAATGTGCTTCAGACTGCCCAATTCCTGTTGTCGTGTCTACTACGGATGAACTAACAAGACAACAAGCTGAATTGGACGAAGCTGCTGCTGCACTTAGAGAAGCAGGTTTTTGCCACACTGACGGTAAGGCCTGTCTTAGCTTACTGTCTATTACGGGTGGAATAGTTTTTTAAAATCAAGATTTTGAAATTTAAAGAAAGCTTATAGGATCTACAAGTGACACTATTGGTATCCAAGATTTTCTAGGACACAGTTTTTGTTTGGTCATATATCAGATTTCTCAATAGAGAAATTCCACAAATGCTACTTTGCATTTTGTCAATGTAGTATTGTGATGTCCTTTATTTGGTTTGACTGACGTTGTTTTTTTGCAGTTCAGCTTCAAGAATTTTTGGGGAGTAGCGATTATGAAGGATTATGGTTCGTTCGTTAAGGAATATTCATTCATCAACATTTACAGCGCCATTTTCGAACCAATCGTGTTAGAGGACTTTTTGCTGGTTGGGTGGGTTTTTATGGAAAATTAAGTTTAATAGCTTGAGTTTTCGAAGTAAAGTTTTCGGTAGTCACTTAAAATGTTGCTTAAATGGTTTAGATCGATCGATCGATGCAATTATACGAACTAAAGACGGCCTTGAGCACGGTCAAGAGCGCTTCTAGGCAAGTGTGCTGGTGACTTGATCCAGACATATCGCGGCTGGGTCAGAAATTGCAGATATCAGTTGTTGGAGGGTTGTAAAGCACTAGCACTATAGTGCTGTAAAGTCAGACCAAGGTAAGCTGATCCAATTCTTGATTACAGAAAGTACATGTCTTTTAACTTCAAAGGTGTCGCGACTTTGGAAGATGACACGGAGGACCGAGGGAGTCTGGCGACGCTACAAGTTGGCCGTGCCCCACAATGGATGCCTTTGTCTGCCTGCTGGTTGAAGCGCATCCCAGGTGATGGAAACTGCTTCTTTTCGGCTCTGTCGGATCAATTGCAAGGCACAGCTTTGGAAATGAACGCAGATAATCTTCGACAAACGCTGGCAGTTGAGTTGGAGAATTGGATCGACAGCGCAGAGAACGACACTGGCATTTCTGAAGCAGAGTGGCGCGATTTGCTGGAAAAGACCAAACGAAAAGGCGAATATGTTTCTGACCACGTGGCTTCAGCAGCAGCTAGACTGCTTGGCATCGAGATCTATGTGTACCAGGACATGGGCGCTGGTTCGAATCTCGAAGGAATTTACTTAGGCCCAGTTGGCGTGGAACCGCGAGCAACAGTTCGATTGCATTTCAATCGGCAAGGTGAGCATTACCAGTCGGTACATGTGCGTCAATCGTCTCATCTAGCCGCTGTGGATGATGGCGCAGCCAAGATGATGCCGCCGCCGCCGCCGCCTCCTGCGATTCCGATGCAGAGTGTTGCGCAGAAAGTGCAAGAATGGAAAGAAGTGAAATGTAACCGACGAGCATGCAAGAGGGTTCCAGGTGCGGCTGCGACTGATGTGGACAACAAATTTAGCATTAGAGTCGACGAGAATCGGTTCAATGTACTATGGAATGTCGACCTAGATGCGGACGAGGAGGAGCCAACTCTCTCTGTGTGTAGCGGTGATGATTCAACCAGCAAGGTTTCGTCGAGTGTTTCGCGGCGGAGTCGTCGAAATCGAAGCGTTCCGAGTTGTCCTACGCGACGTAGCAGTCGTTTAAGCGCGAAAGCGTGCAGCAGCAGCAATGCGTCTGTATTGTCGTCAGCAGAAGCTTCTGACAGTTGCGCTTCAAGTGTAGTTCGACGCCGAAAGCGAGTTGTCAAGCCTGGCAGTCCAACGCGTCGAAGCGAGCGATTATTAGCCAAGAAAAGGCGTATGGAAGAAGGTGATGACGCTTCTTCAGTTGGTACATCGAATTTAAGCAGCATTGGAGCGGCTGCAGAGTCTGACAAAGTGAGTTGCATTGCAGAAGAGGAAGAAGTCGAATTGGCTAGTGTAGCTCTGGAAGAGAGCAAAGATCATCAGCGACCGACAAAGACCAAGACTCGACAAAGAGAAGGACAAAATGTTCAAAGTGAGAGTCGAAGTTCACCAAGAAAAAAGGCCAGTAATGAGCAGTCCATACCAGATACTGGTTTAGAAGCATCGCCGACAAAATGCAGGCGTAAACCGGACAACCTTGAAGAGGGTCGTTCTTCGCCTAGGAAGAAGGCGCACATTGAGCAGCAGCAGCAGCAGCCACGAGTTGAAATTGAGTCCGAAGTGCCAGAAATCCAGCACGTTGCGGAAGAGGAACCCAATTCTGATTTTGAAGAGCAAAACGCTAGCAATATCAGTTTGCCGCAATGTCTTCGCAATCCATTTACTAAACAGTACAAGAAGATGCGGAATGAATTTTTTCAAGAATGTACTTCAAGGCTGAGTAATTTAAAGCGATGCTTGGTGTGCAAAGAAAGATTTCCGTGCGTTTATTTTCAACGACAAAGTGATGCATCATGCCAACGATGTGTCAAAGATAATTCGAAACCCAAGCTGTTTAGTGACGAAAATAATGCCAATCCAATGTGTGAGCAGCCGGAAGAACTACGCGATTTGTCTGTTGCGGAGCAAATGTTGATTTCGCCGATATTGTCTGTTATTGTAGTTTATCGGTTGTTTCCGCAAGGCCAGCATGCTTCGAGAGGGCATGGAATCATGTTTCCGCAGGATCAGGCAAGCGTTGTGAGAGAATTGCCGAGACGAACTCTACCTGTGGTGCTGATGTATGACAAAAAGCTGCAAAACAATCCTGGCAGTACAGTTACGGGAGCGATGAACAATCTGCGAGTGAGACGCGACAAGGTGTTGAATGCAATCAGGTATCTGATTAATAATAATCAATATTTTCAACGATTTTCTGTCGGTATTGATCGCGAAGCGTTGAATTCGTTGCCAGAGAATGGATATGCGCAGCAAATCAATGAAATGGTTAATCAAATGGACACTCAAGATGTCAATGTTGATCTGGATGCGGCGGAAGAGGAAGCCAGGCAGCCAGAAGAAGATGAGCAAAGGCAACAAATGGAAGAAGCTCAGTTGGAAGAGACGACAAGCGCTTTGCTGAATACGCCATTGCGTCGTTTGGAAGTAAAGATTCGCGATCGTTTGCTAGAAGAGAAATTGCAATGGCCAAGATCGAGCCGAGTACCGGTGAATGAATTCGAACAAGAAGGCTTGTTTAGTCTGGCCTATCCTCACCTATTTCCTGACGGCAAAGGCGACTACAAGACTCCGCGAGTGCGTTCGATAGGCCTGGGCGACTATGCGAAGCACTTGATGCAGTTTCACTGCCCGAGATTTCGTTGCGATCCTCGCTTTCGCTTTTTCATTGAGAACATGGTGATGCGATGGAGAGCATTGGAAGTTGGACGAGTATTTGTGCACGACAAGAATTTGGCTGGCTTAAGTGCGCCAGAGATGCTGGAGAAGCTGAAAGATCCAGCAGTGATGTCCAGCGTGTCAGCCAGAGCGTCAGAGTTGCGTGGAACAGCCAGCTATTGGCAAAGCAAGCGTAGACAGTTGGAAGCAATGATTAAAACAATTGGTTTGCCGCACTATTTTGTGACGTTATCCGCGGCGGATATTCAGTGGCCAGAGTTGTTGCAAGTTTGGCAAATCGAAGAAGACGTCGACAATGATAATTGGCAAGAAATCAAGCAAGAGTTGCTTTCCAGACTGCAAAAAGATCCTGGCATGGCGGATACTGTGTTTTGGATTCGTTTTGAATTGTTTTTGCAGAAATTTTTTGTTGAACACTGGAAAGTAAAGGACTTTTGGTTTCGTATCGAGTATCAGAGTCGAGGAAGCCCGCATGTTCATGGCTGCGTTTGGATGCCGGACGGAGTGGATGTGACTTCGGAATCCTTGCAAGCAGAAGATTTGGTTGCCTTTGTGGACAAGTACATTTGCAGTTGGAACACGTGCATGGACGAATCAGATAGCGGTCGCGAAATTTTGTCCGGCGGAGTAGGAGCGCAGCCGGCTCGATTGAAGCCGTCCGAAATTAAGGACGATAAAGCCGATTTGCAAGCACTTCTTCACAACAACATGAGGCACTCAAGGTGCAGTAATCGCTGCCTACGAAAGGAAAAGAACGGCTCTATGAAGTGTCGATACAAATATCCGCGAGATTTGCAGACAAAGACTGTCGCCAAAAAGCTGTCAAGTTTAAACTGGAAGGTTGAGACGCAGCGCAACGACCAATATATTGGCATGTACAATCCTCAAGTACTGTGCATGTGGAGAGCTAACCTAGACATTCAGATGATTTCTTCGGCCAAAGATTTGATTCGCTATTTGATCAAGTATGCAAGCAAAGGAGAGAAGGAATCGGAGCAGTTGCAAGAGTTGAATCGTCGCTATCTTTCTATGGAGCAGCAGCAGGAGTCAGTGGACATTGATAATGCAGCAGAAAATGATAATAATCAGCAGCAGCATGACGAGTATAGTCGAACAAATACTGCACGTCGCATTGTTCAGCAGCACTTGATGATGCAAGTTGGAGCGCGCGACTATTCAGCACAAGAGGCTATGCATCTGGTATTACAGACACCGATGTACAAGGCGTCGCGAGAGTTTGTCTACGTTCAAACTGGCGAGACTAGAGCGATTGAGAGTCGAGGCGTTTGCAAGAATAGTATTGAAAAGTACGCAAATCGGCCGGCACAATTGGAGAATGAGACAATGTATCGATTCTTTTCGGACTATATTCCGCCGATGCGTCAACAAAGACGCGGTGGTGAACAAGTTGCCGTCTACAAGAAGCGACTAGCGGGCAAGGAAGCAGTTTTGATTGTGAGTCCGTTTTTGCGCTCAACAGAAAGCGACGATAAACGGCGCGAACAATACTATCGGCAGCAGGTACTACTGTGGAGCTGTTGGCGAACCGAAGAGCAAGCAAAGGGATCGCATGCAAGCTGGCGCGAGGCCTACGAGGCGATGATGCAAACGGAAGCGTGTCAGCTGGTTGTGCGCGATTTGGACGACCTGCGCAACGATGAAGCCGACGAGGAGGAACGCGAAGCAGTCGCCGATTTGCCAGACATGACTGCCGCGAATGCCGAATCAGTTGCTGGTCCAGCTTATCCGGAGCGTCAGCAAGAGGATTGGATGGCAGCACTGGGTGCAAAGCATGCGGACATTCAGCTGAATGTCAACAAGAATCCGGAAGACACTCTGCCAGTTGCGCCAGAAGGTTTCGATTGGAGTGCTGCTTCAGATTGGCAATTTCCGAGTCTGGCAGAGGCAAAGCAGTTTTTAATGACCGAACTGACTAAGCCTGTTAGACGTGTAGCTGGAATTACCATCGAAGATGGTGCAGGCGCTAATCGTCAAACGATTGACGTTTCACTGCTTAATGAGAGACAGCGGAAGCTCTACGACATGATTGACAATCAATTGAAGCTTGAACGGCTGGCCGAAAGTGACACGACTAACAATAGTACTGAGTCGGGAAAGATGCCTCCACCACTGCGAGTAATTTTGTATGGCAGCGCTGGAACAGGCAAGAGTTTTCTGATTGCTGCACTACGAAAATTGATTGGCGAGGACAAGTGCAAAGTAATGGCACCGACTGGTGTGGCTGCGTTCAACATTGCTGGCGAGACACTGCATTCAGCGTTGAAGTTGAACGTAAAGTTTTCGACTACGGCGTGTACTACTAATGCTGACGGTTCAACGACTTCGGGCAGCAGCAAGGCATTGTCAGACATGCAATCGGTATGGTCAAACGTGCGCTACATAATCATTGACGAGTTTAGCATGGTTGGCCAAAGGACACTGGCAAAGGTGCACAACCGTCTGTGCGAACTGTTTCCTGAGGAGAAGCGAGACACGCTTGAAGAAGGATATTTCGGCGGACGGTCAATCATTTTGGTTGGCGATGTGTTTCAGCTGCCTCCCGTGCAAGACAAACAGCTGTACGTGTTTAACAAGAATGCCAAAGATAATTTGACACCGATTGGCTATCAAGTGTATCAGAGTTTCAAAACGGTTGTTTATCTAAACAAGCAGGTGCGTCAAGCAAATGACACAGAGTTTGCCAGCATTTTAGAGTCTCTTCGCGAAGGCAAAGTAACCGAAGCCATTTGGAAGACTGTAATGGACAAGTGTCAAGTAGCAGCTGCAGACATGCTACCGCTAGATGTTGATGGCAAATGCACGCTATTGTACCACACAAATGAAGATGTGTCTAATGCCAATTGTGAGGAGCTGCGAAAAATTGTCGATGATAACAATCCGGTGCGGATAATCAATGCAACTTGTACTGGAAGGCAACCGCTGATTGGCAACAATGCTGCTGATAGTAGCAAGCAGAAATCGGAGACAGGCCTAGCCAGGCGACTATTTCTGGCGATTGGAGCACGTGTGATGTTGACTCGGAACCTATCTGTGCAAAATGGCCTGGTGAATGGCTCGGTTGGTACGGTTCGTGGCATCTGCTACGCGAATGGAAAGAAGCCGCCAAATGATTTGCCCGACTGCGTTTGGGTTGAATTCGAGCGCTACAATGGCCCGGCAATGCAAGCCATGCGGCTGCCCAGAGAAGATGGTAATAGTAGTAGCAGCGAGTGTGCACCGACAGTTTCTGTTGTGCCAATTCTACCAGTATCAAGCCAGTGGCTTCAGCGAGGCGCCAGCTTGTCGAGACATCAGTTTCCGCTGAGGCTAGCCTGGGCAATCACTATTCACAAGTCGCAAGGCCTAACGATTGACAAGGCGTTTGTACAGCTGGGCAAGGGCCGCAAGTCGCCGCCAGCAGGTCTGTACTACACTGCCGTGAGTAGAGTTCGTGCTTTGTCTGATCTGTTTGTTACCTGTTGCGATTTCGTTAGATTTCAGCGCCTATTTTCTACAGGCGGTATTGTAGCACAGGTAAATGAACAGAAGCGATTATTAGATTTGTGCGAGAAATGAGCCAGCAGTATTTGGCAGTTTTTAACTGAAAATGTGCACGAATCTATATAATATAGAGCAAACAATGGCTCTGAGAAAAAACGGTGTTTGCGGTCTTAATGAAAGTCTTGCGCGTTGCTTTTGTGTGTGTTAAGTGTAGTACAGTGTTTTGTTCTTAAATAGCCGTTTCTCCTAGGCTTTGAATAGCTATATAGGACTGATTTAATTTCGTTAGATTGGGATTGGGAAGTATAAAGCAAAATAAGCATTTCAAGTCGTCTTAAGTCGTTTTAAATCACTTTTTAATTAACCATACAGTGTTATCAGCCACCTTGCTCAGTTTATCAGTCAAAAAGTTGAATAGTTTATTTAATCAATTTAAATTCATTTTAATATTTGAAAAAGAGGTTTGATTTCGGGGTATTTCTTTTAAATTCGTTTTTAAATATTGTATAAAATGGATAAGTAAAGCAACGCGCAAGGCTTTCACTCTGTGAAGCGTGGGGCTGACACGTGTGCCAGGGTAGACTATTGACGAGTTATGCCAAAGTGCTGTCAATAGTTTGCTGTTGGGTCACAAGGATAATATATGAATTGTGATTGAGTGTCAGTCTAATAAATTTTCGGCCTGAGTTACGCAGATAATTCTGGCGGGTACTTATGCCTGTTGGTTAGATAAGTCTCGTGCTGTTGCGTGACTATTCGGTGTCTGTTGAATAAGCTTCTTAAATATGTATGCATAGGTGTTATCTTGGTAGCTAAGCCAGTTAAAATGTATCATATAAAGAATTATTGAGCAAGAAAATATACAAACACAAAGGAGATCTTTTATTTTGTAGGATTGTAGTTAGTAAGACATTAATTACGAAAAGTATAAAAATATTCACAGTTCTAGTAGTTGCTCAATAATCTCTCAATAATTGCAATTATTCCAAGACTATAACGTCTTTAACAACAGTTTATAAGTATGTAAGTAGTTTCCTTTTCTGTTGTGAGAGTATAGTCTAAAATGTTTATACCAAAGTGCCCGATAAATTAAAAAAGAAGCTTGTTGAAACGACAAAACCAGTCAGAGGAGTACCAGAACTCAGAGCTGTGAGTGCCATGCAGTTTTAAAGGTTGTTCTAATTGTTTATGTGAGTGTCATTTAGCAGTATTTTTAGGAAGAAATTTTGGTGGGAAAAACTGAATAATAACTCAATACACGATTTGAGTAAGATTCATAGCGCCCTTAAGTGCCTGACAGCCCCCCACCAAATATTCCTTGATTTGGAAGCACTTTAGCACGTGTTCGGCACCAAATTGTACTTTATAGGTAGGCGCCCTGTTCATCCCTATCGAATAAAAATCCTACATCCGCTACTAAGCCATGTGTAAACTAAATTGGTTCAATCGACATATTTAATGGTCGGAGTTACATTCATAAATATTTATTAAGAATCTACTGATAATTATTTCCCAGTAGAGTAACAAATTAAAGTCATATGAATAGGACCTTTATAGTTAACGGTATATCCGGTTTCGCCTTAAAAGTGCATTTTAAGTGTAGGAACATTCAAATTAAATAAACACCTTAAACTGCAAAGGGCACGGGTTTACAACAGCAAACCTTGAATGATACGCTGCAGGGCTGACACGCAAACACGTCTGACAAGGTGAAACGAGAAGGTGCATTTTAAAGGTGCAACCTGATAAATTATAGCACAAAGTGTGCGAATGACCTGTCAGAATCGTATTAGTGCTAAAAAAGCAAGTGTTTTGTTACTTTGTATTTTGGTTTTTTGTCTTAGATTGATTTTAAATTTCGTCTACTATATTGGCTTCTTACGTAATTTCGGGACTAGAGGAGATAGTTTCTCAAATACTTTGGTGTTTAGACGGGATCTTGGGCTCTCAAATACTTTGGGTGATTAGAGGGGATCTTGGGCTCTCAAATACTTTGGGTGATTAAAAAAGATTATGGGCTCTCAAATACTGTGATGATTAGATGGGAATGTACGTGGCTTCTCAATTACTGTGATGATTAGAAGGGATTTTGGCTTTTCAAATACTCTGCTGATCAGAGGAGATCCTGGCTTCGTGAATACGTTTGGTGATTAGAGGGGATCTTGGGTTCTTGGCCAAATAATTATTTGGGAATTGCGGATTCTGGCTGCTTCTAAAGCAACTGTGGGTTTATTGGGAAAAGACGGGGCAATACGAGCTATCTAGAATGAAATATGGTCCGGTTGAAATTGGGTGAAGGGATGATTAGGTTCACTGACATACTGTATATGAATATAATTCCATAATTTTTATTGTATGCGTTATTTCATTCATTAAAATGTGTTTTTATGCATTCGGTATTCTTGTTGTTCCGTATATGGATTTTTTCCTCAGCTCAAAATTGTTACATTTCAAGCATTTTTGACAATTTATTTTTCCACTTCTTTCTACTGTTTGTACATGAAATGCTTCTTTCGCATCCATATCATCAGTACTCCATTCGTGTAGTTGCGAAACATTTAGAAAGACCAGAAGCACTGCAAATCAGGTAAGCTTTCATTTGTATTATTCACCATTGTCATGACTATATGACACCCTCTATTTGTTTTTTTTATTTAAATGACAAAAAGTTGTAAACCAATTTGACATTTACATGTAACACGAGCCAGGGCGTTGCGACTAAGTCATTTACAACTGCAGCGTACCTGACGTGCAAGATGTTCACCGACAGCAACCAAGGTGGTACGCAGTGCCAGTTGTTCATTCACCTGCTGGGCGGTCTGGTGTCAAACTTTCAATGACTGGCATGCATGCGATCGCTACAGCGAGACATACAGTTGAAAAACTGTTTCTGAAATTTAGAAAAACGAAAAGCACTGCAATTCAGGTAAGCTTTCATTTGTATTATTCACCATTGTCATGACTATATGACTCACTATTTGTTTTTTGATAAAAGTTGTAATCCAATTTGACATTTACATGTAACACGAGCCAGGGCGTTGCGACTAAGTCATTTACAACTGCAGCGTACCTGACATGCAAGATGTTCACCGACAGCAACCAAGGTGGTACGCAGTGCCAGTTGTTCATTCACCTGCTGGGCGGTCTGGTGTCAAACTTTCAATGACTGGCATGCATGCGATCGCTACAGCGAGACATACAGTTGAAAAACTGTTTCTGAAATTTAGAAAAACGAAAAGCACTGCAATTAAGGTAAGCTTTCATTTGTATTATTCACCATTGTCATGACTATATGACACACTATTTGTTTTTTGATAAAAGTTGTAATCCAATTTGACATTTACATGTAACACGAGCCAGGGCGTTGCGACTAAGTCATTTACAACTGCAGCGTACCTGACATGCAAGATGTTCACCGACAGCAACCAAGGTGGTACGCAGTGCCAGTTGTTCATTCACCTGCTGGGCGGTCTGGTGTCAAACTTTCAACGACGGGTACTCAACGACTGGCATGCATGCGATCGCTACAGCGAGACTTAAAGTTGAAAAACTTTTTCTAACAACGATGCTTATCTGATGATTGTAGTAAAAGTTCTCGGAATATTTACTACAATATTCACTTCATTCAAACTTATTATTATTTTTATTAATTTATTAGTATTCAATGTAATTTGCATCAGAGGCAATAACCTCCTGCCAACGTCCATACAGAGAATGGATGCTTTTGCGGTACCACTCGGAGTTGTGAGAGTCGAATAAGTCACGCAGATGCTTCTCCAAGTCCTCCTCATCTTTGAAGCTGTGAGCAGCCATGGACTGGCTGAGCGCGGCAAAAGGTGGTAGTCGGTAGGCACAAGATCTGGGCTGTAATATGGGTGGAGAAGAACTTCCCAACCCAGCGTCAGCAGCATTGAGAATGGCCAGATATCTAGGTCACGAGTTGCCAGTTTATGCGACACCCAGCACTTGAGTTTAGCTTTTAGATTTCAAAACATAACGCCTGTTGTCTGCTGATTGTTCTACGCGATGAGCACTTCCAGGGCATCGTCATCATTGAGTTCAGGTGAACGCTCACTTCAAGACGTGTCCTCAAGGCCCAGTTGTCCATTCTTGTAGCGCTTGTACGAGCTACCAATCCTACACCCTGGAGGTCTTGATGGTGGACTGGGAATGGGACTCGGACTGGGAATAAGTAATACCGTATTTATACTCATGAAAAAGTTCTAGAAAATTCAAGAAAAAAGTTGTATTGAAATGTTTTAAAAATTCCGAAAACTTTCCCTACAATCAGATACTTGAATACTGTTCAAATTCCATTGATACGTCCAAACTGCAAATGAAATTGTGCATTTATTAAGTGTTATGCTTAGCATTTTTTCTGTAAAAGTCTCTCACTCTCTGTTTAATAATACCCTATTTTCTTAACCAGTTAGCATCTTGTTATATTAGACAACTTTTCACATTTAGTGTACACACTTGTATGTTTTTCCAGAGTGTTTGTCTAAGTCTGTCTGATCGTATGTTCATCTCTTCAACAGTCTGTCTGTCTCTCTGTCTCTCTGTTTGTCTGTCTGTCTGTCTGTCTGTCTGTCTGTCGGTTTGTCTGTTTGTCTGTTTGTCTGTCTTTCTGTCTGTTCAGCCGTTTAACTATCTTTCTGTTCATCTGTTTATCTGTCTGTCAGATTGTATGTTTGTCTCTTTTTCTGTCCATCTATCCATTTATGTATCTATCTATGAACCATATGTACGTCTATTTAATCTATAATATCTATAGAAGCAGTAAGAGTTAATTAAAGCTCCATTCGACAACAACTTTATGCAGTGACCCCTACTCTCTACTTCTTTCCTTTCTCCCCTCAGTCTTCTCTCTCTTATATCTACTGCCTGTATCTGTTTTGTTCAGGGTTCAGTACCAATCGGAAAATAAATATCACCTCCCTGATCTGGATATGATTTTGGCCAAATGCGTATTAGCCCTATGCCAAAGGTTAAAGTCTACGCTTAACTGATGGCTGACATGGCAGGCTCCTTGTCCTTTAAATCCAAGAAAGCAAAGCAAATTTAAATTCCATTCGCCACTAAAACTCTTTGGCTCCTTCCTCTCTCCTCTCTCCCTCTCTCTCTCTCCTCTCTCCCTCTCTCTCTCTTTCTCTCTCTCTCTCTCTCTCTCTCTCTTTCTCTCTCTCTCTCTCTCTCTCTCTCTCTCTCTCTCTCTCTCTCTCTCTCTTTCAGTCTTCACTAGGCCCAGTCATGAGGTCTTTTGGCCTTAGTTCTTTGTCCATATGACAAAGTTCATATGTCTGTTTTCTGTCTAACTATCTATGTACTGTTTACTGTCAGTTTGTTAGTTGGCCTGTCTATGGATTACACTATCTTCGTAAGACAGCACAAGTTCGTTGTAAAACGTTTTTAGTTGAGTAGCGTTAAAACATTAATATTTTCCAGTAGCGCAATAGCCTTAGCGCAAACGGAGTATAATTAGGATTTTTTACAAATATTAACAAAGGTTAACAAATTAGCCTAAACAGTTTTATAAATTAACGTAATTAAATTGCCATATTGTCACTCCTGTCAAAGTGTATTCTACTTATATTAGCAGCTAAGCTTTGCTACTCTCCCTTTTGAGTACTTTTTTATTCCGTTTCTTAAAAAATACAATTTTCATTTTAATAGAATTTTATAAAATTTTGAATTCGTTCCATTTAATTTATAAAAGTTGATAAGGTAGTCAAATACCAACTCAAAGTAATGTTCGTGATTAGCCTATTGAGAATTTATACGAGCAGTGCAGTCTATGTACAGACGACACATTACAGACAGACAGTCACACAGCTAATATTAGTTGCACAACTTTCTTCTTTCAGATGATCGTAAAACTATATTTCAATGAACAGGGAGGCGGGCGAGGCGAAGGCGGGCGAGGCGGTGGCGGGCGAGGCGGAGGCGGGCGAGGCAGAGGCGGAGGCGGGCGAGGCGGAGGCGGAGGCGGACGAGGCGGAGGCGGAGGCGGAAGCGGAGGCGGAAGCGGAGGCGGAGGCGGGCAAGGCGGAGGAGGAGATGGCGGCGGAGGAGGAGATGGCGGAGGAGGAGGAGATGGTGGAGGAAGAGGAGGCGGGAAGGGTTCAGTGCAAAGTAAGTCTGAATTAGTATAAATGTGTATATACATACACGTATGTATATAAATAGCAAAAACGCTTACAATCATTTCTATATTGTAGAGAGATGCTTCGTCTGTAAGAAAATAGGGCACATTGCCCGTAACTGCTGGAAAAAAAAAAACAGCAGACAAAGCAACAAGAGCAGCCGCAACAGCAGACAACGCAACAAGAGCAGCAGGAGAAGCAGGGATGACAGTGCATTTGGACTGAGGGTAGTTTTGTGTACTAATGGCTAAATGAAAGGGAATAGAGAAAAGAGAAAAGGAAAGAGTAGATAAAATATTAGATGAAAGAGAACATGAAAAGAGAGAATTAAAAGGGATAGATTAGAGAAAAGAAAAAAGAGAATAAAGGCGAGAGAAGAGATGAGGGAATTGAGAGGAGAGAGGAGAGGGGGTAAGAGAGGTGAAAGAGGAGACAGGAGGGAGTAGAGCCGAAAAGACGAGAGAGAATAGATAAATGAGTAGAGATGAGAAGAGGGAGAGGAGAGAGAAGCGAGAGGATAAGGGAGAGAGGAGAGGGTAGAAAGTAGAGAGATGACAGAGCAGAGAGGAGATAAAGGAGAGGAGAGAGAAGATGAGAGAGGGGAGAGAGAGGAGGGGAAAACCCGTGTTTGAATCGCGTAAATTTTTAGTTTGTTTTTGTTAAGCATTTTTAAAATTGTTCAAACAGTTACTGTATTTTAACTTTGTGTTTATAAATGTAAATGTATGAAAATAAAATCTTACTGATCGAATGTGTTGTTAGCGTTAAATATATAATTACAAAGGTTTAATTGTCTTCCATGCAGCAAAGTATCTTGCGCTTATTTGGCAACTCTGATTGTAGCGGTGAACATTAACGCTTCGCATTTTGATGCACAGCACGGACGGAGTCCAGACAGAATGACAAATGTGTTAACTGTTGGTTGGTGTCTGCCCAAACTGAGCTTAGCTGCGCAAATATCATTAGCCAAATATGCTGTGCTCTTTCTAACTGCTAGGGTGGCCCTGCGCCTGAGTGGCACACTCAATTATTGCTTCTTAATTAAGTTCTTAATTTGGGTTTAATAAACAGGTCAAAGCCGTAAAAGTTACAAACATTAAAACCATCGTCCCACCTTTGAAGACGACAGCGTCTTCATTTTACTAGTTGTGGGACGATGAGCCAGTAAGTAGTATAGAAAAAAAGGCGAGCGAAGCGAGAATTTTTTTCTATACTGCTTACTTTTGCGAAATCGTCCCTGATAAGATGTAACGTGTTGCACACACTAAAAATGACGTTTTTCAACTTTTAAACGCTGCCAATAAAAAACGGTACGACCGATTTACAAACAGTTTTTGCCAAAATGTGTCAAAGACCTAGCGCTATCGGATGCACAATAGTTGGTTGCTATGGCAACGCGTTTTGGTTGCCATGGCAACCAAAAACTGCGTTTTTTCGACTTTGTCAAAAACTTTGATCTCAAAAAATAAGGATTGAGAATATGGCAGCGCTTAGCGAGTGGGCTCAGTAAACGCGGGCATTCAAACGCTACAATGATCAGAAATGGATTTTTTGATTGTACTTTAACTTTTAGGGTAAAAGTACAAAAAACGTGTTTTTTGAGGTCGAAAAATCGGCATTTTTTTCAACTTTGCCTCACCGCAGCGAAAAGGACGCGCGATAGCGCGGCCTTTGAGCTGCCTCATAGCGTCAATAACACCTGGGGCTGTTTGATGCGCTATAGTTTTTAGGGCTAAAATGTACTTTTCACATGGCTGCCTATCTGCTGTTTAAAAGTACAAATTTTTAGTGCACTTTTGTGAGGCCTATGGCGTCGAGATGGAAAACTTTATTTTTTAATATTTCTACACCAAATTACTCAAATGATGTCTTTTAATCGGAAACATCGAGATTTGGCCGATTGGGCCATCAATAACCTGCCCAGGTGCCAAAGAGTGCCTAAAAACGACATTTTCGAAAAATTGGGTCACGTTTTAAAAAAGTAGTCCTCAAACTTGAAAAAGTGTTTTATGCTACGTGTTGAGACTTTAACACGACGTGTCAAACATATGGAAATTTGTTTTCCTAAATTTTCTAAGCATTTGGACCTACCTGTGCTGAGCAGTGACCCGGAAACCAGGGAAAAAAGAGGCCGGGGGCACTGCAGAAAATCAGACGTTGTTAAGGAAATTTTTTTAAAATGGGGCGAATTTTTCGAGTGTAGGCGTCAAATTGTAGCCCATCGGATGCCCTTTTGAATGACATAAGACACTCCTGAAAAAACCCTGTTAACAGGTACTTTTTACCTGTTAAGTGAAAAACGGCCCATTTGGGGTACAAACTTTGAAGTCGAAAAATAAGAATTTTGCGCACCGATTTTTCTGCATTTTCAATATTGTTTAGTCGAATAGCTAAAGTTACACCGGTCATACGCCAATATGGCTGGAAAATTCGTATTTTTGAGAAAATTGGCTCCGAATTTTGAGAAGGCTATTTTTGGGCAAATTTTGAGCATACTTTTGCTAATAACTCTGCATTGGCAAGGCCTAGAGACTCAATTTTGGTGTCTAAAAACAGCACTATGGATGCACTGTGCAACTAAATTAGTTTTGAAAACTGATTCTTAAGTTAATAGGTCTTAATACCTGTTTGAATACCTGTCAGAACAGGTGAAAATGCACAATTTGGCGCCTAGGAGGCGTAAAATTTGTTGACATACTTTAAAAATGCATTAGATGAATGCGCCTTGATGTTATCTCTGTAACGACATGCGACTCGCATTTTTAGATGAAGGCGCTGCGATGCAGCGAGCAGAAATGTATGAAAAAGCAGCAAAAATCGTAAAAGTGGCTACCATAGGGAATATTCGATATAAACGGCGTGCACTGTAGAGCTTCGCTTAAGCAAGAGATGGATCGGGGCCGAAGGCAGTTGCTTTGTAAATGGCCTAAACACGGGTTCGAATCCCAAGTGGGCCAAGTTTTTTTATATTTAATTTTTTTAGCAGGAACGGATTTATTAGTATTTTCAATTCTCTTTCACTTGAATATAATTTAATATTGATTGTTTAATTTTCTTTCCTTCTATACCTTATTAAAGAGTAAGAGTGAAGCTGAAAGTGCGGCACAGATGATTTGTTAGTGCAGAAAAATATTACGATACATATCGGCAAGTATCATGTGTTGCGCGGTCGCCAAAGGCTTACAAGCAGTTTTAGCATGCTAAAAAGATGTGTTAGAGGTGGGAAAAGTTGCGGAGGGGTGGGGTGGGGAGCGGGGGTGTGGGGGCGGCAGCCCCCACGTTACGCAAACCCCACAACAACAACCACCCTCCCAACAACAACGCGCGGGAGGGGTGGGGGAGCGGGGGTGGGGGCGGCAGCCCCCACTATACCAAACTACAAAACACTAATGCGCAGGGGCGTGGGGGGCGGCAGCAGCCCCCCACTATACAACACTAGACAACAACGCGCAGGGGCGTGGGGGGCGGCTAGCCCCCACTATACCACTATACCACTAACTAACTAATGCCAGGGGCGTGGGGGCGGCCAGCCCCCACTATACCACTAGAAAAACTAATGCCAGGGGCGTGGGGGCGGCTAGCCCCCTACTAAACCACAAGAACTAACTAATGCCAGGGGCGTGGGGGCGCGGCCAGCCCCCACTATACCACTAGACTAACTAATGCCAGGGGCGTAGCCCCCCACTATACCACTAGACTAACTAATGCCAGGGGCGTGGGGGCGGCCAGCCCCCCACTATACCACTAGACTAACTAATGCCAGGGGCGTGGGGGGCGGCCAGCCCCCACTATACCACTAGACTAACTAATGCCAGGGGCGTGGGGGGGCCAGCCCCCCACTATACCACTAGACTAACTAATGCCAGGGGCGTGGGGGGCGGCCAGCCCCCCACTATACCACTAGACTAACTAATGCCAGGGGCGTGGGGGGCGGCCAGCCCCCACTATACCACTAGACTAACTAATGCCAGGGGCGTGGGGGGCGGCCAGCCCCCCACTATACCACTAGACTAACTAATGCCAGGGGCGTGGGGGCGGCCAGCCCCCCACTATACCACTAGACTAACTAATGCCAGGGGCGTGGGGGGCGGCCAGCCCCCCACTATACCACTAGACTAACTAATGCCAGGGGCGTGGGGGCGGCCAGCCCCCACTATACCACTAGACTAACTAATGCCAGGGGCGTGGGGGCGGCCAGCCCCCCACTATACCACTAGACTAACTAATGCCAGGGGCGTGGGGGGCGGCCAGCCCCCCACTATACCACTAGACTAACTAATGCCAGGGGCGTGGGGGCGGCCAGCCCCCCACTATACCACTAGACTAACTAATGCCAGGGGCGTGGGGGCGGCCAGCCCCCCACTATACCACTAGACTAACTAATGCCAGGGGCGTGGGGGGCGGCAGCCCCCCACTATACCACTAGACTAACTAATGCCAGGGGCGTGGGGGCGGCTAGCCCCCCACTATACCACTAGACTAACTAATGCCAGGGGCGTGGGGGCGGCTAGCCCCCACTATACCACTAGACTAACTAATGCCAGGGGCGTGGGGGCGGCCAGCCCCCCACTATACCACTAGACTAACTAATGCCAGGGGCGTGGGGGGCGGCCAGCCCCCACTATACCACTAGACTAACTAATGCCAGGGCGTGGGGGCGGCCAGCCCCCCACTATACCACTAGACTAACTAATGCCAGGGGCGTGGGGGCGGCCAGCCCCCCACTATACCACTAGACTAACTAATGCCAGGGGCGTGGGGGGCGGCCAGCCCCCCACTATACCACTAGACTAACTAATGCCAGGGGCGTGGGGGCGGCCAGCCCCCCACTATACCACTAGACTAACTAATGCCAGGGGCGTGGGGGGCGGCCAGCCCCCCACTATACCACTAGACTAACTAATGCCAGGGGCGTGGGGGGCGGCCAGCCCCCACTATACCACTAGACTAACTAATGCCAGGGGCGTGGGGGGCGGCCAGCCCCCACTACACCCACTAGACTAACTAATGCCAGGGGCGTGGGGGCGGCCAGCCCCCCACTATACCACTAGACTAACTAATGCCAGGGGCGTGGGGGCGGCCAGCCCCCACTATACCACTAGACTAACTAATGCCAGGGGCGTGGGGGGCGGCCAGCCCCCCACTATACCACTAGACTAACTAATGCCAGGGGCGTGGGGGCGGCCAGCCCCCACTATACCACTAGACTAACTAATGCCAGGGGCGTGGGGGGCGGCCAGCCCCCACTATACCACTAGACTAACTAATGCCAGGGGCGTGGGGGGCGGCCAGCCCCCCACTATACCACTAGACTAACTAATGCCAGGGGCGTGGGGGCGGCCAGCCCCCACTATACCACTAGACTAACTAATGCCAGGGGCGTGGGGGCGGCCAGCCCCCCACTATACCACTAGACTAACTAATGCCAGGGGCGTGGGGGGCGGCCAGCCCCCACTATACCACTAGACTAACTAATGCCAGGGGCGTGGGGGCGGCCAGCCCCCCACTATACCACTAGACTAACTAATGCCAGGGGCGTGGGGGCGGCCAGCCCCCCACTATACCACTAGACTAACTAATGCCAGGGGCGTGGGGGGCGGCCAGCCCCCCACTATACCACTAGACTAACTAATGCCAGGGGCGTGGGGGCGGCCAGCCCCCACTATACCACTAGACTAACTAATGCCAGGGGCGTGGGGGCGGCCAGCCCCCACTAGACCACTAGACTAACTAATGCCAGGGGCATATGTCATAGCCATAAAAGGATAAAAACACAATATATAAACCATCGTCCCACCTTTGAAGACGACAGCGTCTTCATTCACTAGTCTATTTGATAATGGCAAAGAATAATTTTTTAAGTTAATGCGAGAGGAACAAATTTTAGCACTTATAGTTAACTTTGAGTTTCTCCAAAAGTCACATGCTTCTCCTGGGTTCAATAGTATCCTCGGGACCCGCCGGGATTGGAGATGTACGCAGCCCCTCTTGTTCTGGAGGCTCCTCTTCTTGTTTTCTCCCTGCCGCGTGCTCGCCAGCTTCAGGTGGCATTCTGTCGGTTTCTGCGGGCTCCTCGCCAGTTAGACTGTACGGATGTAGCTGATCCAGATGAACCTTTCGATACTTTGAGTTCGGTTCATCCGTCTTGATCATGGCCATGCTCCTTCGATAGGCAAGAGCAGTTTTGCCGTGATTGGCTTGTCTCTCTCATTTTTGTAGATAACTGGATCCTCCAGTCCGACTTGCCTCTTGGTAAACGGAACCCTGAGCTTGTGCCCCAGCAGCTGTTCCGCTGGTGACGATCCCGCTTTGTTGTCTGATGCGCGATAAAACAGCAAGAAGCGGTCAACAGACTCTTAACTGAAGCCGTTCGCCTTAATGCTTTCCTTTAGCGTGCGAACAAAACACTCTGCAGTCCCATTACTTTGTGGGTGATAAGCTGCAATAGTTAGATGCTCACAGTCAATTCCTGCCAACCACTCCGTAAAATCCTTGCTGACAAAGCTTGGTCCATTATCTGAAACAAGTGTCCTTGGAATTCCAAGCTAAGAAAATGTCCTCCTGAGACACTGAATGACAGTTCGGGAAGTCATATCTTTGGTAATGTGGACTTCAGGATATCCGCTGTAAGAATCTACCAAAACGAGCATATAGTGGTTGTCGACTGTCCTAAAAAGTCGATATGGACTCTATCCCAAGGACCCGCAGCCTCAGGCCAACTGGAGCGAAAATTCCTATTCTGCGGTTTTGCAGTCCTACAGATCTGGCACAAACCAACTGTCCGCTCGATATCGCTGTCCATGGCCGGCCACCAAAACTCCGCACGAGCCAAGGACTTGGTGCGGGACATTCCTAAATGAACTTCGTGTACCGCCACAATTGCTTTCATGCGTAAGGTTTTTAGAACAACGATCCTGTGGCCTCGAAGAATAACATCGTCCTGAACGCAAAGTTCTTATCGAACATTCTTGAAAGGTCGCATGCAGCCTAGGGTGTTTGAAGCTTCCCGTTTTTATAGCGCTCGTCAGCAAGCGCATTTCGTTACACCTCTTCGTTGCTAACCTAATATATTCCAGAGACAGTGTAGTTGAAACCGTGTGAATGTTACCAATCTCTAGAGTTTCACCGCTTCTTCCCTGCGGAACCAATATTGAGAGCGCGTCAGATGCCATAGCTTTAGATTTACGATACTCGATCTCGTAATCGTACGCCGTGAGAAATATCGCCCATCTCTGCAGCCTTGCAGACACTCTCGATGGTAGCTCTTTGTCACAGGCTAAACGAGAGGTCGATGGTCAGTTATTAGCTTAAATTTTCTGCCACAGAGAAAACGATGGCATCTTCTAACACCCCATATTATCGCAAGCGCTTCTCGCTCTATTTGTGAATAATTTCGCTCGATGATGACAAAAGTTATCAAACAAAAGTTGCTGATGTACAAGACAGGGCATCCTTGTTGACTCAGGACACCACCTGAGTCAAGGGCAATTTGCGAAGCGTCTACTTCGAGCTCAACCGGTAGCTTTGGGTCGTACGCATGCAAAGCAGCGTCTTCTGAAAGTGATTTCTGAAGGTTTCTGAACGCACATTGTTCTTTTGCGCCCCAACGAAACTCCACACCTTTGCGCTTTAGATGTACCAACGGTGCCGATATTCCAGAAAGGTTTGGAATGAATCGCGAGCAGAACGTAATCAGTCCGAGGAAGGATTCTAACTCGGAAAGATTCTTCGGAGCTTCCATTACTTGATCGCCCGCACTGCACTTTCTCTCCGTCAGGATAAATGCGACCGCTGTCCAGAATATGACCACAAAACCGGACTCGAGACAAATTCCGTTGACATTTCTGATCATTTACCCTAAGCCCTTCCGATACTAGACGGTTGAAGTACTTCTTCTTCGCG
>NIVC01002147.1:0-30163 GCA_002269645.1 Macrostomum lignano | reverse complement strand
AGTGCTGGAAATGGCACTAGATTAGCCTCACCTGGGAGCAGTGAGTGCTGGAAATGGCACTAGATTAGCCTCACCTGGGAGCAGTGAGTGCTGGAAATGGCACTAGATTAGCCTCACCTAAGAGTAGGTAGTCTGGAAATGGCACTAGATTAGCCTCGCCTAAGAGAGGTAATGCTGGAAATGGCACTAGATTAGCCTCACCTGGGAGTCAGACAAAGCTGCTTATTTTGTTCTTCTTTAAACAGCCCCAGGCCATCAGAGTAGAGAGGAAAACCTACTCGGCTTAGTAGTGAATAGAGCAAAATGTTTTCCAAAATAAATAACTCTAGTTGTCCTACACAATAAAGTAGGTATGGAAGCTGAGAGTTAAAAACAGACAAGAATGAAAACAATCAAGGAATTTTACTGTCCAGAAAGGGGCGCAAAGCGACTCAAATGAATAAATGTGTATCGATATATAGATTTATTTTATTTACGCATAAACTGTGTGTAATTTTTTTAACAAAAACTTGCGCATGCGTGTTTGATTTTGAAATGGTAAAACTAAGATTAGCTAATCAGGTATGCGATGCAGCGGGAAGCTGGATGGGCGGTTTGGATTGATTTGGGTGACTCACTAAATGTTAAGTCGAGTCAGAGTCAAAAATGAATACAGCTTTTATTGCGAAATGGATAAAGAAAAATATTGATGAGAAAATATAGCGATAGCAACAACATCAAAGCCAGCCTAAAATATCTGCTTAGGCCAGCAGGCCACCCAACCAATACCTGCCAATCAGCTGTCATCAACAATCAATCAATAAAGATATTCATTAGCTTCAGCATAAGAGATTACAAAACTGGTTAATACGGTGTTAATGTTTTGGAGGGGATGGGAGATACAAGGCTGGGAAGTGAAGCGGAAATAAAATGTAGGATTTTGCTAAGTCTACGATGCTTGCAAACATGATTAACAGACAGCAGATTCGTGTTTAAAAATCGGTCTGGACACAGTCGATGCTTTCCTTCGTTATTTTTTCTGGTACCACTTTTTAAACACAGCAAAACGATGGTGAAGTCGCGGGTTCGAGTCTTAATGTGTTTGTCTGTCTCATTAACGAGCTGTCCAGCTCTTCAGCTGGGCGCCCAGTCCAGATGCCGCCGCGAATCAGTCGTCCTTGCTGCCAGAGAGAGCGTAGTCCCCGCCGTGACGGACAGCCTCAGCGGTGGCTGCGGAAATCGGCAAATATGGGGGGATTTCATATCTCTGGGACGAATGAGATCCCAGTCTCGACTTGAGACGATTTCGAGCTATCAATACCAATAATACACATGAAAACTGAGTAACTGCTCACCCTCTTTAGCGAGCTGGGAGGCGGCCGACTGGGCCTCGCCAAGGGCGCTATCGATGCGGGCCTGGTGCTTGAGCACCAACGGGCGGATCAGGCGGTAGTAGATGGTCACGGACCCGTTAGCGGCGATGGGCGCCATCAGGTAGATGAGCAGGGCGCACTTGAGGAAGGCGTACAGCGGAATCCAGAACAGCAGGATGTCCGTGAACGTCTCCAACAGGCCGAAGGCGGCGTAAACAACCCAGTAGGTGAGCCACTTGGTGTCGTCGTCCTTGGCGGGCGATTCGATAGCCTTGACGGAGGCGTAGGCCGGGTACAGGAAGCCGATGAAGTTGGCCAGGAACTGGGCCCCATAGCCAAACATCAGGTAGAGGGCCAGGAAGCCAATCAGGCCTGGTCAGGCGACATGAGGGATTTGTTAATGAGATTTGACAAGGACTATTTGATAAGACAGTTTACTGGAACCATCCACACTGAGAGAATGGTCAACTCAAGGCTATTCACACTGCAATGACCATCATGGACAAAAAGAAGCTTGCAAAAGCTTGTACTGTCTTTTGACACTGTCTGGAGGCCACAGTGGTGGCAGAGCATGCCCATATTGAGTAAACATGATTCATGATCATTATTTTTTCAAGCTATGTTTTTTATAAATAATTTGTATGGAACTTTTTATTTAACTAATATATATGCTCTTATTTCCATTACTAATATAGAGTCAATCTAGGAATTGGGATAACAGATTTCTACAAAAAGTCAGCCAAGGCCTCAAATATATAAACAGATTGCACAAGAATATTTTTATTATAGCCAATGCCAAAAATTTTTTTGAGTCACTACTTTGTCTTGAAACTTTATACCATAGACAAATATCATAGCCTGAATGTTTTAAATCAAGAGTGGTCTTGTTTGAGCCAGGAATTTCCTTCTTGCAGTGTTTTTAGTCACACACGAATTCCATCACTATGCTGAATAACGAAGAAGCAAAGCGAAGTGTCATTTGGTTTTTGTGGAAACAAGGAAAGCAACAGGCAGAAATTCTTTGCGAGTTGCAAGCAACGTATGGCAAATGTGCACCATCAAAAACAATGGTCAACGAGTGGGTGCAGCATTTTGAAGACAGCTGGGAGACAGTCGATGACCTTCCATGGAATGGCTGGCCTGCCACCATGGTCAACAGGTCAAACATCGAGCTTGTGCGTCGTGCTCTGGATGTTGACCGCTGAGCTACAGTGCGAGAGTTGTCAACCATTACTGGCATCTCATCAACGGCCATTCATTCAATCCTGACGGTTGAGCTCGGTATGTCACGCATTGTTGCTCGTTGGGTCCCGAAACTTCTGACTGACCAGCAGCAGCGAGAGCGGGTCCAGGTGTGTCGGCAGCTCTTCCAGTCATATCGCTGTGATCCCAACTTTTTGGACCGGATTGTGACTAGGGATGAATCCTGGTTTCATTATAGTGAGCCAGAGTCCAAGATGCAGAGCAGTGTGTGGAAGGCCAGCCATGAGCCCACACCTGTCAAGGCCCTGACTGCACCTTCAGCTGGCAAGCAAATGGCCACCGTCTTCTAGGACAAGGAGGTTATTCTGCTCATCGAATGGCTTCCTCGTGGTGCCACAATAAATAGTGAGTACTATATCCAAGTCCTGCAGAAGTTGCATGAAGCCATCAAGGCCCAGCGGCGTGGCAAGCTGAGCCGTGGCATCCTGCTTCAGCACAACAATGCCAGGCCGCACACCAGCCAGGCAACAATGGCTGCCATTTCGGACCTGGGCTTCGAGGTGCTGCCACACCCGCCCTACTCGCTGGACCTCGCACCCAGTGACTTCTGGCTGTTCAGAGTGATGAAAAAACCCTCCAAGGTCACCAGTACAGCTCTCTACAGACCCTGGCATTGGCCATCAGCCAGTGGGTCAGGGGGTCACCTGCCAATTTCTATGCTACTGGCATTGAGAAGTTGCCGCCTGAGAGGTGGCACAAGTGCATAAGCCTCAAGGGTGCCTATGTTGAGAAGCAGGAAGAGTAGCATTCCATTTGTTCAATCCGTTAAACTGTTAGACACGTTTGATTGCGGATTTTCCAAACAACCCTTGTAGTAACAAATGTATTTCTGTATTTTTTAAATATATTTTGCAAACATTTTTTGGCAGTTTATTAGCAATAAAGCTATAAATCTATTTTTAGTTCAAAAAGTTAAAACATCTATAAAAAGCGCAAATTATATATGTATAGTATTTTCTCTAAAGAAATGATTTGTTAAAATGTTGAATAAAATAAAGACTAAAATAACTATAAAAATAATACAAATGCTGTTAGAATATAAGTATAAACTTAAGGCTTCCTATATTAGTATATTATATACTATTACAATATATTCTGACAATTTTTAAGAGCTTGTTTATTATTTTGTTACTATAGACAATGCATATTTTGTAGAGTTTGTCTGCAATAAAATATTTGCATTCAATGTAAGCTTATTTATCAATTCATTGATCTTCAATATACTATATTGTTAGTCAATTTAACCTTAATAATTTTTTTTCAGGTGAAATTAAATAAAAAAACCTAATTGTCAGTTCTAAGTAGATTTTTTATTCTTTGATATAGTGGTAGTCATATGTGCACAACACCTAGCCAATCTAGCTAGCTGGCAAGGGGCCTAGCCAAGGTAAATTGCAAAAATGTCCACCTCAAAATATGTATATACTAGTAACTAGATGACAAGACATTTAATACAGTCATAGTTACTCATGCCATTTACCTAAAATTGCATCAATTTTTGCTTCAAGGTTTCTTTCATAGGTAAGTTGCATTTTTGGTCATAAAATAAGTAGCATAGCAAGTGTAAATCAGGGGGTTAAGCATATATGGTAGTATTAATTGTAGTAGTATTGTGGTAACATACAAATTCCATAAAAGTTTGGAAGATTGCATTTTACTAAGCTTCAATGGAAGAAATTCAGAAAATACTTTTTTTCTTACATACATACTGTGCCAATACATATTTACTTTTTTATTTACTTTTACTTAGTTTTTACTTTTTTATTTAAGAATATAAAACATGAAACATGATAATATAATATAAATATAAATATAATAAATATACTAATAAAATATAAAACATGATGGCCTCAAGCTAATACGTAGAAGACAGTAGTGTTCACAGTGCCCTCCAACTTGCTGGCCGAGATCAATTACTAAGATGCTACCAGGAATGCAATGCAGTGACGCTGGTGCCCTGGACCAAGCAGGGGGATGTGACTTCTTGAGGGTGATGGCCCAGAGATGCATTTCCTGACTGCTCCCCCTTTCTGGCTACTGCATGGCTGGTGGGAGCAGTACCTTGTTGTTTTTTTGTTATTATATTTTAGAAAAAAAGTAAAAATAAAAAAGACAAACTCTACGAAGACTAGCTTATTATTTTATTAGTAAAATGTCGTTTTATTAAGTGCTATATAGATATAATGATAGGGAATAAATTGGCACAGACATTCAAAACTTAGAATGAATTTTTGTATTATGGGTAGGCCTAATTAGTTTTAAAACTATTATTGCATTAATATTTATTAATTATTGATTAAATATAATAATTAATATAATAAATAGCTATAAGCTATTAAGTTGCTAATTAAAAGTAGAGAGAATAGGCCTAGATATAATAAAGATTCAATATTGCCAACTTGTGGCTATCTTGGTCCTATACCATTCCATTACAATAGGATTTCAAAGTGCAATGTAATAACTAGAACTGAAAATTACTATACCATCACCCCTGATCCATAATTTGCACTTTTATGTACATAAAATAGCTATCAGCTAAGTTATCAGTTTTTTTAATTTACAAACTGCAAATATATGCAAAGTGGTCAATCTAGAATTTGGATAGTATACATGTATGCCAGAAAATTAAAATATAGAAAATTCTGGCATACAAAGTTTCTGGCATACAAAGTAGTGTTCTGCCATCACAAAATTTGATTGCCATAACTATAACCATAGCTGTAAAAAATAAACAACTTCTGTAACCAAATTTTCTTATCATTATAGGGCTAAAAATGTCTATAACCATAACTTGCCATAACCATATCTGCCAGGGTCAGGATTGTATACCATTGTACGCCAGAATGAAAACTGCTTCTGTAGCTCATGCATGCCAATGGTACAACAACGAACTTTTTATTGCATACAAAAATACACCAAAATAAAAATACAACTTATGACTAATATTAGGAGCTTGCAAAATTTTGATATTTAAAAAATTAATATGTTTAAACTGGTAATTTTTTGATTAAACTATGTAGAAATAGTTCATTTTTACTATTTTTGCTACTTCTAACTTCTTAAATCTTAATCTTAGAAAAGTTAAATCTGGGTTTTTAAATTTAGTTTGAATCTGTTTTTTCCTAAAGGGCTAGCTATTCTTTCTGATTAAAATTTAGCTTTTGTAACAATATATACATGGAGACTATGCCAAATATAAACTTAATCATTTTTGTAGACAAATTGCATAGATTGATGGGGACTTGGAACTTTTGGTCCCACCTGCTATCTCAACAATTTCTATATGCCAAGCTATAGGCCTACGCCAAGAAGGCATGCCAAGCCCCTTTGTATACCAAGTTGTATATAAATGGTATATTATAGATCCCTCTATACGCCGGATTTTCCAGCGTACATGTATACTATCTAGAGTCTAGCATAACTGTAATATAAAAAAACAACCATTATAGTAGTACATAGAAAAATAGCATTAATGAAGATAAAAAATTATTAATTGAAATCAATAATTTTTTTGAAAAAAGAAGCATGCAAAATGTTATATCATATAGTAGGTAGATAGGCCAGGATGGAATTTTTGTACAAAATCCTAGACGCATTCCATGCGCGCTAACAAAAACTTGCGCACTTGCGCGCACATTTCTAGCAAACTTGCGCAACTTTAAAAAGCTTACGTGCGCACAACTTAATATTCTAAGAAATTTTTAATAATCTTGCATAATTTCATTTTAATTTTGAATATTGCACTTGTTACAGTAAAACAAAGTTATTGCAAATTTAAAAACAAAGCTACTGGGAAATACATTAAACTAAAAAATAATAAAATCATTTATATTTTTAAAGACTTATTTAAACTTTAATAAAACATCATAAAAAATGCTAAGAAATTCAAGTGGCAAAAAAAACGTCGTATTCACGGGTAAAAAACTTGCGCAAAAAAATTACGCGCAACTTTTTGTTCCAAACTTGTCATGCAAAGATTCCATCCTGGTAGATAGGCATATCCACACTCCGGATCATGTAGTATACGCCCGAAAATTCGGGCATGCATTGGCCTTGCACGCCAAAATTAGGCGTGCACAGTTAGCATGCATCACTCCTAAGAAAAAAGTATGCGTGCACATCTGGCATGCACTTTATAGAATAATGTGTAAGAGTTATTGTAAAGTAGAAAAAAGATGAAAAAAGTTCTTTTTTAGGTGCAAATTTCAAGCTTTCCAGTTTTTTCCAGCTTGTAAGAGAGTATTTAAACAAATCTTTGCATGTATAAACTTTCCGCTGTAAATAGTATCGCCCAAAAAGCCTTAAAAGCAACAAAAATTATCTAATAATAAGGGTCTATTACGAAATTTAAAAAAGGTCTTTTATTGTCACAACATTCATTTATTGTCGCAACACCGGCGTATTTTTGAGAATGGGTGCGCACTAATTTTTTTTGGCATGCATTTGTATTTATTTAATTTTTTTTTGGGCGTGCACCCAGCATAATCCGGACTATGGAGGCAAATGCAGGAATGAAAATTCTAAACGAAGAGCTTGCGTGCAAGGCAGCCGTTCACGTAAGCTCAGAATTGCGTGCACGGCGGCTATCTACCTAGTGCTTTATTTGCATGTATGCAGCCGTACACCTAGTGTTGTAATTGCGTGCACGGCAGCCGGCAATTGGCCGGGATTGGGGCCCTTAAATCCACGCATTGGCATTGGCAAACCTAATTAAAAAATATTTTTACTATATTGTTTTATAATGTTTTATCCCCCGTACACCATGGACTGCAAATGTAATCTTAATTAATTGTTTTTTGTTAACTTGAATATTAATTCGAATAGTATATGACTTACTGTATAAGCCTATAAGATATAGCTCTGCCGTGCACGCAATTCTGAGCTTACGTGAACGGCGGCCGTGCACGCAAGCTCTTCGAATTCTAAAATGGCTGTTTTTTTAGTAACAACTAATAGTCTTTGTTTTAATATTGTTTTTGCATAAAATGCATTAATATTTTCTATTTTAGTTTCCAAAAATTTTTATACAGCTTTTGTTGGTTGATATTAACTACATTACATTAGCCCTAGGCCTAACCTAATTTGGCTATTTAGCTATTTTTTTGTATGCCAACTGTGTACACTTCATGTTGAACCTGAAAATTCCAAGTGTACAGCAAGATTGTCAACAAGCGCAAAAATACACCAGAATTTTAATTTTCTGGCATAAAGGCCACCTTCCAGACTATGGAATGATACAATATACATTAATTCACATATGGACATTTATGATTAAGCTATAGGGGCCTAGACCCCATAAAAAGGACCTAACTAGCCCTTCGAAAAAAGTCGTAGCTACTTAATTGAGGCAAAAATAAGTTACGTAATTCTAAACAAAAAAATTAAGACTTACCCAGCGCAAAAAACTTTCTGTTGACCCCTGACTTCTCTTCGAGTTTCCCAAAACCCTGTGCTACTATATTATCCTTTTTAAGAAACTCTTCAAGCTTGTTTACATACTCCATTTTACTATTGTTTGCGCTTTGAATGATATCAAGTAAAGAAAAAAATTGTAGCGACAACAGTCCGAGTCCGAGGAGCAACTATTGAACTATTGAATCAGGTCATTAATGTTGTCCTAATGGGTAATCGAATGTTATTTTTAACGTTTGTGATTTTTGCCTGAAAAATTAATGTAGTAAAAATATGTCTAATTTTTATACTAAAGCGGTGAGTTTAATGCTTAGTAAGCAAAGTTTTTTGTATTTTTTGTTTTAACGTATTTAAGTTTGCTATATAAGCCTAGTTAAGTATTAAAACAAATAAGTATTTTTTAAACTAGAAGTTAATATTCTGTATAAAACTATTTAATGCATACTAAGTCTTTATATATGGATCTTTGAATACAGTGTCAAGATTACACTACGGATAATCAACAAAAAAAGTAAATTCGTTTTTGTGGCGGCGTCGTATTTATTCACTAGTCGAATTCCTCTATGGCTGCTAATAGTATTTTGCATAATTTTAAAACTAGTGAAGTCCTGAAAATAGCTTTTTAGTTCTATCAGCCCACAAGTGGGTGTTAATAGTAATATGTCGGCGGACAAACATTTTCTTACAGCAACTAAGTCTTGCAATCCAGGTCAGTATGATCATGTTCCCAAGGAAGTTGATCATACAGGTCAAATATCAAAGGACATTGGAAATTTATTTAGCAGTGATGACTTTACTGATGTGAAGCTGATTGTTGATGGTGAAATTTTTCATGTGCACAAAATTATTCTTGCATGTCGATCTGAATACTTTAGGGCTTTGTTTTTTAGTGGATTATCAGAGAGTCAATCATTTGAAGTTGAGCTTAAAGATATTAATGGGAAGTCATTTTATTATCTACTTATGTATATTTATACTGGAAAGCTAAACTTGCTAGATATTAAGGTAAGAGAAGACAAGCGTATGAATTACTATTTAGAATAATTTATAAAAATGTATTTTAGTTAGTATTACTATACTAATTTAGTATAACTTATTATAATGTATTATGTATACTAGATTATCTTATTTACTTATTTATTCTAATAATAATAATAACACAGGATGTCCTAATTTCATACATGGAATGCAGGATGTCAAATTTAACAACACACTTTTTTGGTTATTTTAACATGTTTATAGAAATTATTTCATATTTATAAACTTTTATAAACATTAAGAAAGCCTTTATTACACATAATTTGTTTGAACTTATCTTAAGCTATAAAAAGATGTGTTGCAAATTTGCTTAGTTTGTTGCCAAATTTGTCTGTGTTAATTTTTGTTATCAAATTTGTTTGTTATTGAATTTGTATATATTTGCTAGAGCTATATCATGGAACATTATAAGATAATAAGGTTTTTAGACAATTTTCTAGATATAGGGTAAAGCATCATCAACCGAACAAGGGATCTTCAAAACCAAACATGCAAGTGACTTTTGTTTTTACTGTCTCATGGGGAATATATTTTAAAAGTCTATAAAAGTTATATATCATTTGAAAGAAGACATTCTAATCTACAAAATGAGATAGTTAATGATACCAAATTGACTGTTCAGTTTGGTTTCCAGTTCTCGGGATCATCAACCAAACAGAAAAATCTTCTAAACCAAAGATTTTTCTTGTACTTGCGAATTTACAGCATTTTTTTCAACATCTTGCATGCGACTACTTGAAGTAAAAATATGCGAGTATGATGAGAAAAAATAAAATAAAAAATTCTAAGAATTTGTTTGCAAAAAATCATTTTTTTACAATTTTTTACTTTTCTTTCTTCTTCTTCTTTAACTTTTGAAAATATATTAACTATATGGTAAAAAAGGTTGAAAGTATACTAGAGGTACCTTTTTCTTTCAAAAACAAGGTAATAATGGCAAAATAAATGCCTATGTTTAAAGCTAAAACATTAGTAGGTCCTTCAGAAGAACTCCGAAATGGGCAAAGTATCAGCTCTGCTTTAAAGAACTTGTGGTTTTTTTAAATTCTTTAATGCTTTTCTGATTCAACAGTCTAAAATAAGTAGAAAACATAGCTTTTTATCAATTTAGCATGAAATAGTATAAGGAAATGGCAAAAAAAGTAAAAATTCATGATTTTTCTGTTCAATGGGGGGTACTATATTCAAATGCAGATAAACAATATTTTTCTACATCTATCTGTGCAAAAGTTATACTTTTTAGAAAGAGTATGAATTAATCTTTACATTGATATATATTCAGTGCTGGGCAAGTTAATCAATTTTTTTAACTCGTTAAAAGTTAAAAAGTTAATTTAATTGCTCCAAAAAAATTAACTGTAACTAGTTAATTATTTAACTTTTGCCCAAAATTTAACTTCTGAAAAGTTAAAAGTTAAAGTTAATAATTCCCTAACGGAAAAAGTGACATTTTCCCGGACATGTGTTCGGCGTGTTTTTTTAAATTTCAGGTCGGCGCGGCGCGGCTGTGGCCAGGTCGCGGCGCCCTGGGGAGCTTGTTGGGGAATACTCCCCTGGGAATTAGACTGGGGACCCCGGGGAGAAAAAAGCATTTTTAACTAAATTTTTGCCATTTAAATAAGAAAATTATTCACAGAAAGCTGATTGAAACTCTGTCTATGCTTTTTTAACGCAAAACTGCTTATTTCAATGTATTATTTCAAACACAACACACGTTTGAATGGGGGGGGGTTCATAAGACCGAAATTCACAACGCCGAAACACCATACTTCACAAGACCGAAACTTCATAAGACCAAAATTTCACATCGTAGAAAACTTTACAATAAGGATTGTATTGCATGCAGAATTTTTGGCGTTGTGAAATTTCGGTCTTATGAAATTAGCGACCCATTTGAATGTTTTTTTCACTATGAGTCTTTCAATCAAGCAAATTGAACGTACGAGCGTAGAAACCCATCAGGAAAAAGAAGCCTTACTGACTATTGTGTTGGTCTGCGTTGACGGCTTGACACATTTGACGCAGGCACAGCGCCATATCCTGCGTCAGTCACTGACGCATAGGGGGTATATCATACAATAACAAAATACTCCGTATTAGACAGGACAAAATGGTGATTTATTTGTATCTGCAAGAAATTAAAATTTCGATTATAAAAACAGTCTCATTCATTAATTATCCTCCCACGAGTGCAGCTGCTGAGTATGCATTTTCCGCCTCCGGAGTCTGGACCCTTTCTGATAAAGGTGCGCACACGATTTGGTGATGCCATATTGTCAAATACAGTTTTAAACAAACATTGCTTAAAGTTTTTACCCTTGCGCCTTGAACATGTAGTCCATCCAAAGCTTTAATCAAAGTTTAAAAAATGCCACTTAGTGACTTATAAAGATCTAAGTTATCCGCCGTTTTTTACTTATTTTTTTCCCCGGGGTCCCCGGGGAATGACAGTAAATTCCCCGGGTCCCCGATAAGAAAATTCCCCGGGGAATCGACATCCCTATGTACAACGATAACTTATAGTAGTGCTTGGGTAGAATATCAATAGATAATAGTTGAAGATTCCAGAATCTTCCGAATATTCTATACATTATAACTTGTAACTGAAATATATACATGTAATAGTAGTTTGTGACACGTTAAATAATGCTTAGAAAGGCGAAGTTATTTTATGTATGTATTAATTTTACTTTTTAATGGCATACAAGCTATTGAAACCCGCGGATTTTGAACCCGGGGAACTCCATTTCCCGGAATTATTAACTTTTGTCATTTAACTTTAACTTCAGAAAAAAATTAACGATTTTTGTTAACTAGACTACTAGTGAATGAAGACGCTGTCGTCTTCAAAGGTGGGACAATGGGTATATATTGTGTCCATTATTGTTTATGGCTATGACATCTATTTATTTAACCTAAATTGAGAGCTAAAAAGCCCCCCCCCACGCCCCTGGCATTAGTTAGTCTAGTGGTATAGTGGGGGGCTGGCCGCCCCCACGCCCCTGGCATTAGTTAGTCTAGTGGTATAGTGGGGGCTGGCCGCCCCCACGCCCCTTGGCATTAGTTAGTCTAGTGGTATAGTGGGGGGCTGGCCGCCCCCACGCCCCTGGCATTAGTTAGTCTAGTGGTATAGTGGTATAGTGGGGGGCTGGCCGCCCCCACGCCCCTGGCATTAGTTAGTCTAGTGGTATAGTGGGGGCTGGCCGCCCCCCACGCCCCTGGCATTAGTTAGTCTAGTGGTATAGTGGGGGCTGGCCGCCCCCACGCCCCTGGCATTAGTTAGTCTAGTGGTATAGTGGGGGCTGGCCGCCCCCACGCCCCTGGCATTAGTTAGTCTAGTGGTATAGTGGGGGCTGGCCGCCCCCACGCCCCTGGCATTTATTAGTCTAGTGGTATAGTGGGGGGCTGGCCGCCCCCACGCCCCTGGCATTAGTTAGTCTAGTGGTATAGTGGGGGCTGGCCGCCCCCCACGCCCCTGGCATTAGTTAGTCTAAGTGGTATAGTGGGGGCTGGCCGCCCCCCATGCCCCTGGCATTAGTTAGTCTAGTGGTATAGTGGTATAGTGGGGGCTGGCCACCCCCACGCCCCTGGCATTAGTTAGTCTAGTGGTATAGTGGTATAGGGGGGCTGGCCGCCCCCCACGCCCCTGGCATTAGTTAGTCTAGTGGTATAGTGGGGGGCTGGCCGCCCCCCATGCCCCTGGCATTAGTTAGTCTAGTGGTATAGTGGGGGGCTGGCCACCCCCACGCCCCTGGCATTAGTTAGTCTAGTGGTATAGTGGGGGGCTGGCCGCCCCCCACGCCCCTGGCATTAGTTAGTCTAGTGGTATAGTGGTATAGTGGGGGGCTAGCTGCCCCCACGCCCCTGGCATTAGTTAGTCTAGTGGTATAGTGGGGGGCTGGCCGCCCCCACGCCCCTGGCATTTATTAGTCTAGTGGTATAGTGGGGGGCTGGCCACCCCCCACGCCCCTGGCATTAGTTAGTCTAGTGGTATAGTGGGGGGCTGGCCGCCCCCACACCCCTGGCATTAGTTAGTCTAGTGGTATAGTGGGGGCTGGCCGCCCCCACGCCCCTGGCATTAGTTAGTCTAGTGGTATAGTGGGGGCTGGCCGCCCCCACGCCCCTGGCATTAGTTAGTCTAGTGGTATAGTGGGGGCTGGCCGCCCCCACGCCCTTGGCATTAGTTAGTCTAGTGGTATAGTAGGGGGCTGGCCGCCCCCACGCCCCTGGCATTAGTTAGTCTAGTGGTATAGTGGGGGCTGGCCGCCCCCTACGCCCCTGGCATTTATTAGTCTAGTGGTATAGTGGGGGGCTGGCCACCCCCACGCCCCTGGCATTAGTTAGTCTAGTGGTATAGTGGGGGCTGGCCGCCCCCCACGCCCCTGGCATTAGTTAGTCTAGTGGTATAGTGGTATAGTGGGGGGCTAGCTGCCCCCCACGCCCCTGGCATTAGTTAGTCTAGTGGTATAGTGGGGGCTGGCCGCCCCCACGCCCCTGGCATTTATTAGTCTAGTGGTATAGTGGGGGCTCGCCGCCCCCCACGCCCCTGGCATTAGTTAGTCTAGTAGTATAGTGGGGGCCTGGCCGCCCCCCCCCGCCCCTGGCATTAGTTAGTCTAGTGGTATAGTGGGGGCTGGCCGCCCCCCACGCCCCTGGCATTAGTTAGTCTAGTGGTATAGTGGTATAGTGGGGGCTAGCCGCCCCCCACGCCCCTGGCATTAGTTAGTCTAGTGGTATAGTGGGGGGCTGGCCGCCCCCCACGCCCCTGGCATTAGTTAGTCTAGTGGTATAGTGGGGGGCTGGCCGCCCCCCACGCCCCTGGCATTAGTTAGTCTAGTGGTATAGTGGGGGGCTGGCCGCCCCCCACGCCCCTGGCATTTGTTAGTCTAGTGGTATAGTGGGGGGCTCACCACCCCCACGCCCCTGGCATTAGTTAGTCTAGTGGTAAAGTGGGGGGCTGGCCGCCCCACCACGCCCCTGGCATTAGTTAGTCTAGTGGTATAGTTGGGGGCTGGCCGCCCCCCACGCCCCTGGCATTAGTTAGTCTAGTGATATAGTGGTATAGTGGGGGGCTGGCCGCCCCCACGCCCCTGGCATTAGTTAGTCTAAGTGGTATAGTGGGGGGCTGGCCGCCCCCCATGCCCCTGGCATTAGTTAGTCTAGTGGTATAGTGGTATAGTGGGGGCTGGCCCCCCCACGCCCCTGGCATTAGTTAGTCTAGTGGTATAGTGGGGGGCTGGCCGCCCCCACGCCCCTGGCATTAGTTAGTCTAGTGGTATAGTGGGGGGCTGGCCGCCCCCCATGCCCCTGGCATTAGTTAGTCTAGTGGTATAGTGGGGGCTGGCCCCCCCACGCCCCTGGCATTAGTTAGTCTAGTGGTATAGTGGGGGGCTGGCCGCCCCCACGCCCCTGGCATTAGTTAGTCTAGTGTATAGTGGTATAGTGGGGGCTAGCTGCCCCCCACGCCCCTGGCATTAGTTAGTCTAGTGGTATAGTGGGGGGCTGGCCGCCCCCACGCCCCTGGCATTTATTAGTCTAGTGGTATAGTGGGGGCTGGCCCCCCCACGCCCCTGGCATTAGTTAGTCTAGTGGTATAGTGGGGGCTGGCCGCCCCCACGCCCCTGGCATTAGTTAGTCTAGTGGTATAGTGGGGGGCTGGCCGCCCCCACGCCCCTGGCATTAGTTAGTCTAGTGGTATAGTGGGGGCTGGCCGCCCCCACGCCCCTGGCATTAGTTAGTCTAGTGGTATAGTGGGGGCTGGCCGCCCCCACGCCCTTGGCATTAGTTAGTCTAGTGGTATAGTAGGGGGCTGGCCGCCCCCACGCCCCTGGCATTAGTTAGTCTAGTGGTATAGTGGGGGCTGGCCGCCCCCACGCCCCTGGCATTTATTAGTCTAGTGGTATAGTGGGGGGCTGGCCCCCCCACGCCCCTGGCATTAGTTAGTCTAGTGGTATAGTGGGGGCTGGCCGCCCCCACGCCCCTGGCATTAGTTAGTCTAGTGGTATAGTGGTATAGTGGGGGCTAGCTGCCCCCACGCCCCTGGCATTAGTTAGTCTAGTGGTATAGTGGGGGCTGGCCGCCCCCACGCCCCTGGCATTTATTAGTCTAGTGGTATAGTGGGGGCTCGCCGCCCCCACGCCCCTGGCATTAGTTAGTCTAGTAGTATAGTGGGGGCCTGGCCGCCCCCCCCGCCCCTGGCATTAGTTAGTCTAGTGGTATAGTGGGGGCTGGCCGCCCCCACGCCCCTGGCATTAGTTAGTCTAGTGGTATAGTGGTATAGTGGGGGCTAGCCGCCCCCCACGCCCCTGGCATTAGTTAGTCTAGTGGTATAGTGGGGGGCTGGCCGCCCCCCACGCCCCTGGCATTAGTTAGTCTAGTGGTATAGTGGGGGGGCTGGCCGCCCCCCACGCCCCTGGCATTAGTTAGTCTAGTGGTATAGTGGGGGCTGGCCGCCCCCCACGCCCCTGGCATTTGTTAGTCTAGTGGTATAGTGGGGGGCTCACCACCCCCACGCCCCTGGCATTAGTTAGTCTAGTGGTAAAGTGGGGGGCTGGCCGCCCCACCACGCCCCTGGCATTAGTTAGTCTAGTGGTATAGTTGGGGGCTGGCCGCCCCCCACGCCCCTGGCATTAGTTAGTCTAGTGATATAGTGGTATAGTGGGGGGCTGGCCGCCCCCCACGCCCCTGGCACTAGTTAGTCTAGTGGTAAAGGGGGGGCTGGCTCCCCCACCGCTCCACCACCCCTCGAGAACTTTTCCCACAACTAAACACGTCTTTGTAATATGTTACAACTATATTCTAGCCTTCAAACGACCAGACATCAAATACTTGCTTGCCGACATGTATCGTAATATACTTTTTGCACTAACAATCATAGGTGCTGCACTAAAAGATTCACTGTTACTCTTTAAATACGTATAAAAAGAAAAATAAATTTAAATAAATGTAATTTAATTGTATAAAAAACATAATAGTTAGAGAAATAAAAATACTAAAAATCTGTTTGCTCTAAAAGAACTTTAAACTAAAAAAATTTTCGGATCACTTGGGAATCGAACCCTGCAGCACTCAAATATATGGATAACTAACTCTGCCACTGAGCCACAAATTGATTACTAAGTTAGCCTATAGTACACGTATTTTATATCGAATATTGCTAATAGCAGCCATTTCTACCATTTTTGCTGCTTTTTCATACATTTCTGCTCGTTGCATTGCAACGCTTCTACCTAAAAATGCGAGTCGCATGTCGTTACAGAGATAACATCAAGGCGCATTCACCTAATGCATTTTTAAAGTATGTCAACAAATTTTACGCCTCCTAGGCGCCACATTGTGCATTTTCACCTGTTCTGACAGGTAATCAAACAGGTATTGAGACCTGTTAACCTAAGAATCAGTTTTCAAAACTTATTTAGTTGCATAGTAAATTCGTAGTGCTGTTTTTAGACACCAAAATTGAGTCTCTAGGCCTTGCCAATGCAGAGTTATTAGCAAAAGTATGCTCAAAATTTGCCTAAAAATGGCCTACTCAAAATTCAGAGTCAATTTTCTAAAAAATACGAATTTTCCAGCCATATTGGCGTATGACCGGTGTAACTTCAGCTATTCGACTAAACAATATTGAAAATGCAGAAAAATCGGTGCGCAAAAATTCTTATTTTTTTTACTTCAAAGTTTGTACCCCCCAAATGGGCCGTTTTTCAATTAACAGGTAAAAAGTACCTGTTAACAAAGGTTTTTTAGGAGTGTCTTATGTCATTCAAAAGGGCATCCGATGGGCTACAATTTGACACCATACTCGAAAAAATTCGCCCCGTTTTGAAAAAATTTCCTTAACAACGTCTGATTTTCTGCAGTGCCCCCCGGCCTCTTTTTTCCCTGGTTTCCGGGTCACTGCTCAGCACAGGTAGGTCCAATTGCTTAGAAAATTCAGGAAAACAAATTTCCATACGTTTGACACGTTGTGTTATAGTCTCAACACCGTAGCATAAAACACTTTTTCAAGTTTGAGGACTACTTTTTTAAAACGTGACCCATTTTTTCGAAAACGACGTTTTTAGGCACTTTTCGACACCTAGGCAAGTTATTAGTGTCCCAATCGGCCAGATCTCAATGTTTCCGAATAGAAGACATCCAGTTGAGTGATTTGGTGTAGAAATATTAAAAAATAAAGTTTTTCATCTCGTCGCGATAGGCCTCTCAAAAGTGCACTAAAAATTTGTACTTTTAAACAGCAGATAGGCAGCCATGTGAAAAGTACATTTTAGCCCAAAAAACTATACCGCATCAAACAGCCCCAAGTGTTTTTGAGGCTAGGAGGCAGCTCAAAGGCCGCGCTATCGCGCGTCCTTTTCGCTGCGGTAAGGCAAAGTTGAAAAAAAAAGCCAATTTTTCGACCTCAAAAAACACGTTTTTTGTACTTTTAGCCTAGACGTTAAAGTACAATAAAAAAAATCCATTTCTGATCATTGTAGCGTTCGAATGCCCGCGTTTACTGAGCCAGCCCGCTAAGCGCTGCCATATTCTCAATCCTTATTTTTTGAGATCAAAGTTTTTGACAAAGTCGAAAAAACGCAGTTTTTGGTTGCCATGGCAACCAAAACGCGTTGCCATGGCAACCAACTATTGTGCATCCGATAGCGCTAGGTCTTTGACACATTTTGGCAAAAACTGTTTGTAAATCGGTCGTACCGTTTTTTATTGGCAGTGTTTCAAAGTTGAAAAACGTCATTTTAGTGTATGACATATGGCGCACATCTTATCAGGGACGATTTCGCAAAAGTAAGCAGCATAGAAAAAAATTCTCGCTTCGCTCGCATTTTTTCCTATACTACTTACTGGCTCATCGTCCCACAACTAGCTCGTATTTATATACCATATCGGAAAACGAAATTTACTTACCTAATACAGTGATAAGTGTAGACCTTGCTTAGACCGGCCTTCGCACTCAGATTCTTCATAAATTCTTGAAGGAATCGATATCCTCGAGCGGTCTTCTCGGAGAAACGGTACGGTTTTCAGGTTGTCCTTGAAGAGGCTTCGGAAAAAACAATAGCGAAGCGCAGGGCCTAAACGGGTATATTTATTCAAATATACTGGGGGGTGCAAGATAAGACAGGGGGTGGGGTGGTTTCCGCAACTGAGGAAAGAGGTGAGAACTGAGAGCCAATCAGAAGGCAGCGAGGGAGAGAGATAAATGACATAACAAAATTGAACTATACAGATTCTACTGAGACTGCGTGTTATTGTCTTTCTCGATCATAAACAACTATAGCCTATTTGGAAACACTAGTGAATGAAGACGCTGTCGTCTTTAAAGGTGGGACGATGGGTATATATTATGTCCATTATTGTTTATGGCTATGACATCTATTTATTTAACCTAAATTGAGAGCTAAAAAGCCCCCCCCCCACACCCCTGGCATTAGTTAGTCTAGTGGTATAGTGGGGGGCTGGCCGCCCCCCACGCCCCTGGCATTAGTTAGTCTAGTGGTATAGTGGGGGACTGGCCGCCCCCCACGCCCCTTGGCATTAGTTAGTCTAAGTGGTATAGTGGGGGGCTAGCTGCCCCCCACGCCCCTGGCATTAGTTAATCTAGTGGTATAGTGGGGGGCTGGCCGCCCCCCACGCCCCTGGCATTAGTTAGTCTAGTGGTATAGTGGGGGCTGGCCGCCCCCCACGCCCCTGGCATTAGTTAGTCTAAGTGGTATAGTGGGGGGCTGGCCGCCCCCCATGCCCCTGGCATTAGTTAGTCTAGTGGTATAGTGGTATAGTGGGGGGCTGGCCGCCCCCCCCGCCCCTGGCATTAGTTAGTCTAGTGGTATAGTGGGGGGCTGGCCGCCCCCACGCCCCTGGCATTAGTTAGTCTAGTGGTATAGTGGTATAGTGGGGGGCTAGCCGCCCCCACGCCCCTGGCATTAGTTAGTCTAGTGGTATAGTGGGGGGCTGGCCGCCCCCCACGCCCCTGGCATTAGTTAGTCTAGTGGTATAGTGGGGGGCTGGCCGCCCCCCACGCCCCTGGCATTAGTTAGTCTAGTGGTATAGTGGGGGCTGGCCGCCCCCACGCCCCTGGCATTAGTTAGTCTAAGTGGTATAGTGGGGGCTGGCCGCCCCCACGCCCCTGGCATTAGTTAGTCTAGTGGTATAGTGGTATAGTGGGGGGCTGGCCGCCCCCCACGCCCCTGGCATTAGTTAGTCTAGTGGTATAGTGGGGGGCTGGCCGCCCCCCACGCCCCTGGCATTAGTTAGTCTAGTGGTATAGTGGGGGCTGGCCGCCCCCCACGCCCCTGGCATTAGTTAGTCTAGTGGTATAGTGGGGGGCTGGCCCCCCCACGCCCCTGGCATTAGTTAGTCTAGTGGTATAGTGGGGGGCTGGCCGCCCCCACGCCCCTGGCATTAGTTAGTCTAGTGGTATAGTAGGGGGCTGGCCGCCCCCACGCCCCTGGCATTAGTTAGTCTAGTGGTATAGTGGGGGGCTGGCTGCCCCCCACGCCCCTGGCATTTATTAGTCTAGTGGTATAGTGGGGGCTGGCCGCCCCCCACGCCCCTGGCATTAGTTAGTCTAGTGGTATAGTGGGGGGCTGGCCGCCCCCCACGCCCCTGGCATTTATTAGTCTAGTGGTATAGTGGGGGGCTCGCCGCCCCCACGCCCCTGGCATTAGTTAGTCTAGTGGTATAGTGGGGGGCTAGCCGCCCCCCACGCCCCTGGCATTAGTTAGTCTAGTGGTATAGTGGGGGCTGGCCGCCCCCACGCCCCTGGCATTAGTTAGTCTAGTGGTATAGTGGGGGGCTGGCCGCCCCCCACGCCCCTGGCATTTGTTAGTCTAGTGGTATAGTGGGGGGCTCGCCACCCCCACGCCCCTGGCATTAGTTAGTCTAGTGGTATAGTGGGGGTTAATACATAAATAGTGTAACTAGTTAATACATAAAAAATTTAACGAAAATTTAACGATTTTTTTTAAAATTTAACTAGTTAATTAACTAGTTAAACAATTAACTAGTTAACGCCCAGCACTGTATATATTTCAGAAGAAACAAACAAGAAATAAAAAGTTATTAGTGTTCAAACACAAAAACCAAATGTCAGATACCCTGTTCGGTTTGAAGATACCCTAGAATCATCGATCGGTTTTGAAATAAAATCATCAATAGCTTTTTTTCTACTTGTGCAATAAAGTAAAGCGACCATTCATTTAAAAGAAAAAATGTTCTAAACAACTTCTGGGTAGTTTTATTTCACTACATATAAAACTTTTTTGCTATGCAAAAAAGAAGGTCGAAAAATGATACTTTTATGTTCAGTTGATTATGCTTCACCCTAGTTATAAGAGGCAAAATCTAAAAATGTGGGATAAAATGGTAAAATCTGTGGACATTCAATAGAGGGTAATGACAATATATTTAAAAAAAGCTTTTTGAAAGACAAATAAGTCTTTAAAAATTTCTAGAAAAAAAACTTTTTTATGCTTTACATCATTTAATAAACAAGTAAAAAAACCATAAAAAGAATTTAAAAGTCTAAGTTGACTTATTTGCAATTTTTTGTTTTACTTTTTTATTAGTGCAAGACAGTATAAAAGTTATTTGTTTAGTCATTTTTAATACTTTTCCTGCAAAAACAAAGTTCTTAAATGCGAAAATGCAAACAGTCAATTTTAAGACTCATAGACCTTAGAGAAGGCTAATTTTTTACTACTTACAAAACAGAAAGTCTTCTGTGTTTTACTTTTTATTTTACTCAAAAGATAAATGGTTTCTAAGTTTTTCTAAAATCGCATAACTCACAAAAATTCATACTAATTTAAAGTGCAAAGTTTGTTAACAAACATCTCTACATATAAAAATCAAAACTCTGTGTGTGTGTATGTGTGTCTGTCTGTGTGTGGACAATTTTGATCGCTATGGACTCCCAAACCGCTCAACCAAATGACACCAAATTTTACACCCACCCTAAACTCACTACGGAGAATGTCTTAGGCTACCTTTAAATTTCCTAAATTTGAGTCTTCCTACCTAAAAGTACAAAAAACTGCTCAAAATGCGCGATTTTTTCACTAAATCCTCCATAGCGCCGTTCCACTTTTACCGATTCTCTTCAAATTTGACACAGATAATCTTCAACTATTTTGGAACAATCATGTAAAATTTCGAGTTTCAAAGTTAATCCTGAACGGCGCGGTGCACTTTTAAAGTTAGGCTGCTTTTTTCAGCGTAGCAACCACCCCAACCTCCGCCCGCCTGCCTCTCTTTCTCGATCCCGATCTGGGCCCAGATGTGTAAAAGGGTTTCAAAATTGACTAACTTTCAGCTGCCATAAGTTTGCTCCAAATAAAGCGATTGACTTCAAATTTGACACAATTCTTTATTGACTCATTCTCTGCCTACATGTAAAGTCTCAACTCTGTATCTCAATCAGGACAGAAACTGTAAGCATGTGAAGTTTGTCTGCTTTTTCTGTTGTTTGTGCCGCTCACTCACTCATTCCCCCAGCTCAGACGAAGGGTCAGGCGATAGGACTGAATGTACATAGCGAATGTACAGTGTTTTGGAATAACTTTTTAATAGCCTTCTCTGCACCCCCGCGAGTGGAGAGGCGTGGATAGGAGAGACAGTTTAGCGAGAGATTCAATTTTAAACCACTTTCCTTTCCTCTGAATGGACAAGTCTGCAGCAGTTAAACAAGGATGGCAAATCAAGGCGATGTGGGATGGTTTATAAAAATATCGAAAAATTAATGAATAACTTATTACAATGCAATCCTACTAAATAAGTTACACCATAAAAATTTTAACATTAAGATTCGCATAAGGTACTTTAAAATTTAAATGGCCTCCTAAGAAATGCGTATTTCCATGGTTGTTAGACTGCTGCAGACTGTGGTGGTGGAGCTGGAGATATACAAATTTCTCTCAGGGCTGCTAATTGACCAGAAAGATGACGTGATTAAAGCATGGGAAATGATAACAACCATGATAGTACTACGTCCCACAAACTGGCTTTCGAAGCAGGGATCGGCAGATTTTTATCTCAAAGGCCAGATAAAGAATCCAGCTCATGGCTACGGGCCAGATGAGAGTGAAAAGAAATAGACTATTAGAAAGGGAGGAGGGGCGAGAGGGGATAAAAGAAAATATAGAAGATAACAGGAGAGACGTACGAGGAGGTTGAGGAGAGAGCAGAGAATATGGGACAAAGAAGCAAGAGGAGGGGAGAGAGAAGGAAGAGGAAATAGTAGAGGCGAGAAGATGGAGAGAGAAGAGGGGAGAGATGAGACAGAGGATCGATGAGAGAGGAGAGTAGAGAAGAGTGAGATGAGAGAACAAAGAGGAGATGAGAGTATCGAGAGGGGGATTAGAAAGGATAGAGGAGAGGAGATAAGAGGGGGAGAGACGAGTGAGAAGAGAGAAGATAGAGATGAGAGAGAGTTGAGAAAGAAGAGAGGACAAAGGAGAGATGATAGAGTAAAGGGAAGAGGAGGAGAGAGGAAAGATATGAGATTGAAGAGATGAGTAAGATGAAAGGAAATATGAGAGAGTAGAGTAGAGATGAGAGATGAAGGAAGAGAGAGCAGAGTGCGGAGAGACGAGAAAAGAGAATAGAGGGGAGAGAGTATAGAAGAGGGAAGAGAAGAGAGGAGTAAGGAAAGAGAGGAGTCAGAAGAGGGGAAAGAGAAGAGTGCACAGTAGAGAGGAGAGTAGAGATGACAGAAGAGAGAGGGGAATGAGAGAGCAACGATGAGAGTGAACAGACGATATAAGAAACGAGAGAGGAGAGTGAGAGAAAAGAGAGAAGACAAGAGAGGGAGAGAGTATAGAAGAGGGGAGAGAAGAGAAGAGGAGAAAGGAGAAAGGAGAAAGGAAAGAGAGGAGTCAAAAGAGGGGAAAGAGAAGAGTACAAAGAAGAGAGGTGAGAGAGCATACGAGTATAAGAGAGTAAAGATGACAGATGACAGAGGAAAGAGGAGAGATAAGAAATAAGAGATGAGAGATGAGAGGTGATACAAAAGGAGAGAGAAGTGAGTGAAGAGGAGGGGAGGGAGAGAATCGAGAAGACAGGGGAAAGAGGGGAAGGACAAGAGATGAAAGGAAAGAGGGGAGAGATTAGAGAGGAGAAGAGAGATGAGACAGGAGAGAGCAGAGAGATGAGAGAGAGAGAGAGAGAGAGAGAGAGAGAGAGAGAGAGAGAGAGAGAGAGAGAGAGAGAGAGAGAGAGAGAGAGAGAGAGAGAGAGAGAGAGAGAGAGAGAGAGAGAGAGAGAGAGATGAGAAGAGATAAGAGAGAAAAGATAAGAGAGCAAAGATGAGAGAGAAGAGAGGTGAGGAAAGAGACGATAGAAGAGATGAGAGGAGAGAGTGGAGAGAAGAGAAGAGAAAGGAGAGAGGAGAGATGAGGGAAGTGTTGAGAGAGGGTAATGTAATGAGTGAGAAGAGAGGAGAGGAGAGGGAAGAGAGAGTAGAGAGAGAAGAGAGAGGAGAGAGCAGAGAGAAATGAGAAGAGATAAAAGAGGAGAAAGGAGAGATGAGAGAGCAGAGACGAGAGAGAAGAGAGGAAAGGAGAGAGAAACGAATAGAGGGAAGAGACAAAAGAAGAGGGGACAGAGGAGAAAAGAAAGAAGAGATGAGAGGAGAGAGAAGAGACAAGAGACAAGAGAGAAGTGAGAAAACAGAAGAGAAGATAGAAGTTTCAAAGGATGCAATGGAAATAGGGAGAGGCAAAGGTAGAGGCCAGAGTTTTCCTGACATTCTGCGCAGCACCCCAGCCAACAATATCAATGTTTGCCCCAAATCCTAATTTTACACGAATGTACTCTATTTTATGTTTAACTCTATCCCAACTAATAAATGTTTTTGTTTGAGTTTAATCTCAATATGCAAAAATAGTTCCGGGATTGGAATTCCCCGGGTTCAAAATCCGCGGGTTTTAACAGCTTGTCTTTCTCTAAAAGTAAATATACTGCTAATTCCTTGTTGAAAAAAATTGTCAAGTTGTTTTCTTTCATTAAAATATCAACTTGCATAGTATTAGTGTATGTGATATGCTTATATTTAGACTTAAATTTTTTGGTAAAAATGGTACCACAAAATGTGAACCCAGTATCCAAATCAAATGCTTACTATTTGGTTGGGGAGAAAGTTCCCACGGTTTCTAGAACTTTCTGTCAAACAGTTTTTAAAAAAAGCCAATTAAGAAACAAAATAATCACCATCACAATCGATCACCTTCTGCCATTTTTCAGGCAGACTCATAATACCATCACTGTAAAATTTCTCTGGCTTTGAAGTGAAAAAGTTGTTCAGCCAGTTATCAAGCTCTTCATCATCAGCGAAGGTTTTGTTGTTCAAGGCGTTGGCCAGAGACAAAAACAGGTGATAGTCGCTTGGTGCCAAGTCTGGTGAATATGGTGGATGGGGCACAAATTCCCAGCCAAGGTCCAGTAGCTTTTGGCGAGTCACCCTAGCTCGTGTGTGGACGAGCGTTATCATAGAGGAATCGTACCAGGCCATGGTTTGGATGCTTCTGTGCAATGGCGGCGGCCAATCGGTCTAGCTGTTGGCAGTATAGGTCGGCTATAATCAATGTGTTGGGTGGCAGCAGTTCGTAGTAGATGATGCCCTTGCAGTCCCACCACACGCACAGCATGACCTTGCATGGGTAGAGTCCGGACTTTGGCTGCAGCTCAGGTGTCGCGTCAGCATCAACCTATAATCGTCGACATTTGATGTTGACGTACAGGCACCACTTTTCATTGCCTATAACGATGGACTTCAGCCAGTTGTGCGTGCGCCTGTAGGAGAGGAGAGAAGTGGCCACCTCTGCCCTGCGCTCCTTGTCCCAATCTGACAATTGGTGGGGTACCCATTGTGCCAGCTTGTACCACCTTGCCCAGCTGATGCAAATGACTGGTGACCATTTTATGGTCTACATCAAGGACTTGCGCTAACTCACGCGTGGTTTGCCGAGGGTCAGCCTCTACGAGTCTGCGCAGCCGGTCGTCATCAACCTTGGAGGGATGGCCTGACTGGGGCAAATCTTCGAGGTTAAAATTTCCCTGGCAAAACCGCGCAAACCAGTCCTGGGCAGTGCTTTCAAACACAGTACCCGCACCAAATGCAGCGTTGATGCAGCGGCTGGATTCTGCGGCTGACAGTCCAGATTTGAAGTCGTAGAGCAGGAGACCACAAATATAGGCCCGAGAGAGATCCATAATGCTGCTGACTAGTGAGTAATCTCTTTGGTTTAAATAGCATGTTAGAATCACACACACCCACCCTCAATATATACCCACACAGCTGGGCTCTGGAATGTCCCAGAAAGTTCTTAGACAGAAAGTTCTAGAAACTGCGGGAACTTTCTCCCCAACTGAATATATGCTTATTAAGTGACAAAGAACAATGAAATTACACTAAAATATGTATCATCGTGGCATATATGCGAGAAGAAAGAATTTTCCAAATTGCTTCTGTAGAAGCTGAGTAAAATGCAATTTTTCTGATCCTTATAGGACTTCCAATGTGTTACCTGGCTTCTACAGTAATTTCTACAAATAATCTACAAATCATTTTATTAAAAATAAGGCTATATGTGAATAATTTGTGCTTTTATAGATGTTTCTAACTTTTTAAAACTCAAATAAATTTATTTTTTAGCTTTATTGCTTTTAAATTGCCAAAAAACAAATTTTCAAAAAACATGCCCCCAATTTTTGAATTTCGCCAGGAACATATATTGCCTATATCTTGTTCATATAGTCCATAGTTAAGAAAGTGGCATGTCTGCTTATACTTTGTTTGCTTTTTCTATTGCTTTTTCCATTGGGGGGGGGGGGGCAAAGATTGCTAGTAAACTCTAAAAACCTATTAAACCACAAAACAAACTCTATAGGAGGACGCCATCTTGGACCTCCTAGGCCTGGCTCACCAATTCAACTTTGTCCAACTGGAGACAGCTCTGTCCGAGTTTCTCAAAGCCAGTCTGACCCACAACAACATAGCGCTGGTGTACAATTTGGCTACTGCCTACAGTCTGTCGTCTCTATGCTCCACCTGTTTGGAGTTTCTCGACCGAAATGCCAGCAAAATTCTTGAGTCCGTGCTCAACACTTCTCAGCAGCAGCAGGTGGCTAAATGTTTTTAATACCTTCTATGGGCTTGATTTGAAAGAATCAAAATTATTTCCGAGCAACCAACTTTATTAATAAATTGATCTTTGTTCTATGGATTTTACCGAGTCTTCCTTCCATGCTCACTTCCTTGCAGCCAATCAGCGCAGCGAACAGCCCTGAGCCTCAGCATCTCCAGCCTCATCAGCAGCAGGTGTCGCTGGTCAGCAGCGCCAGCGCCGGCTTCCTGAGCCTGTCCCGCCAGGCCCTGGTGCAGCTCATCTCGCGGGACAGCTTCTTCGCTGACGAATGCCAGATATTCAACGCTGTGCGCGCCTGGTGCCTCGCCCGTCCGCCAAACGAACTGACGCCTGTTGAGGCGCGCAGCATCTATGCCTGTCTTCGACTCGAGCTGATCAGTCTGTCTGACTTGCTTCACACCGTGCGGCCCAGCGGCCAGATCAGCCCGGATGCCTTGCTAGATGCCATTCAGGTGAGGCTTCGCTGCCTTAGACAGTTGCTGGTCTCGAAATAATTACTCGAGGATTCTAATCATCACCTGAGGATTCTAATCATTACCTAAGGATTCTAATCATCACCCGAGGATTCTGATCATTACCTAAGGATTCTAACCATCACCTGAGGATTCTAATCATTACCTAAGGATTCTAACCATCACCTGAGGATTCTAATCACCTGATGACTCTGAGCATCACCTGTGGATTCTAATCATCACCTGAGGATTCTAATCATCACCTGAGGATTCTAATCATTACCTGAGGATTCTAATCATTACCTAAGGATTCTAACCATCACCTGAGGATTCTAATCACCTGATGACTCTGAGCATCACCTGTGGATTCTAGCCATTGCACGAGGATTCTTATCATCACCTGAGGATTCTAACATCACCTGAGGATTCTAATCACCTAAAATTCTAATTGCCTGAGGATTCTAATCACCTGAGGATTCTAATCACCTGATGACTCTGAGCATCACCTGTGGATTCTAATCATCACCTGAGGATTCTAATCATCACCTGAGGATTCTAATCATTACCTGAGGATTCTAATCATTACCTAAGGATTCTAACCATCACCTGAGGATTCTAATCACCTGATGACTCTGAGCATCACCTGTGGATTCTAGCCATTGCACGAGGATTCTAATCATCACCTGAGGATTCTAACCATCACCTGAGGATTCTAATCACCTAAAATTCTAATTGCCTGAGGATTCTAATCACCTGAGGATTCTGATCGCCTGGGGATTCTAATCGCCTGGGGATTCTAATCACCTGAGGATTCTAATCGCATTGGGGATTCTAAATCGCCTGGGGATTCTAATCGCCTGGGGATTCTAATCGCCTGGGGATTCTAATCGCCTGGGGATTCTAATCACCTGATTTAAACCGCCCACAGGAGAAAAACGCTCGCAAGGACTGCGAACTCCGGTATCGAGGCATCCTGCTGCCCGAGGAAAACCTGGCCACTATCCGCCACGGCGCCCAGGTGACCAAAGGCGAGTGCCGGGTCGTCCTGCTGGACGGGGACACCGTCAACTACGATCTGGACCGCGGCTTCACTCGGCACCCAATAGATGATAAGAATGGCTGCATTGTAGTAAAGCTCGGCCAACCTTCCATCATTAACCTGCTGCGACTGCTTCTGTGGACAAGGACACCAGGTCCTATAGTTACTATATTGAGGTGAGTCAAATAGCTACTATATTGAGGTGAGTCTACTATATTGAGGTGAGTCAAATAGCTACTATATTGAGGTGAGTCAAATAGCTACTATATTGAGGTGAGTCAAATAGCTACTATATTGAGGTGAGTCAAATAGCTACTATATTGAGGTGAGTCAAATAGCTACTATATTGAGGTGAGTCAAATAGCTACTATATTGAGGTGAGTCAAATAGTTACTATATTGAGGTGAGTCAAATAGTTACTATATTGAGGTGAGTCAAATAGCTACTATATTGAGGTGAGTCAAATAGCTACTATATTGAGGTGAGTCAAATAGCTACTATATTGAGGTGAGTCAAATAGCTACTATATTGAGGTGAGTCAAATAGCTACTATATTGAGGTGAGTCAAATAGCTACTATATTGAGGTGAGTCAAATAGCTACTATATTGAAGTGAGTCATAGCTACTATAGTAAGGTGAGGCTCAATAAATAGCCCCCTCCCCAACACCATCAGGTGAGCATCAACGAGACGGATTGGGTCCAGTGATCGACCACCGGGCCTACCTGGCCGCAGCTGGCAGGAGCTGTACTTCCCCGAGCGGGTGGTGCGGTACATCCGCATAGTGGGCACCACAACACAGTCAACCGGGTGTTCCACTGTGTGGCGCTGCGAGGCTTTCTACACCAGACGCCAGTTCTCCTCACTGACGGGCTCATAACGCCGGAGGAGAATGTGGCTACCGTAGCAAAGTCCGCCTGCGTTATCGAAGGCGTTAGCAGGTTTGCGCAACGCTCTAATTAACGGCGACACAAAGAATTACGACTGGGACTCCGGCTACACCTGCCACCAGCTGGGCAATGGCGCCATTGTTGTGCAGTTGTCCCAGCCCTACTACATCGGCTCCATGCAGCTGCTTCTGTGGGATCTGGACCAGAGAGCCTACTCCTACACTGTTAGTGGGCCGTCTTTTTTTTGGGATTGTTGCTGCCAGACGTTTCCTTAGAATTCGCATTTGTTAGTTGGACTTCTATTACAGGTGTACAAGATAGAATTCCTATCACAGGTGTGCATGATAAATTCCTATCACAGGTGTACACCATAGAAATTCCTATCACAGGTGTACACCATAGAACTCCTATCACAGGTGTACACCATAGAATTCCTATCACAGGTGTACACCATGGAATTCCTATCACAGCGTGTACACCATAGAATTCCTATCACAGGTGTACACCATAGAATTCCTATCACAGGTGTGCATGATAGAATTACTATCACAGGTGTACACCATAGAATTCCTATCACAGGTGTACACCATAGAACTCCTATCACAGGTGTACACCATAGAACTCCTATCACAGGTGTACACCATAGAATTCCTGTCACAGGTGTACACCATAGAATTCCTATCACAGTGTACACCATAGAATTCCTATCACAGGTGTACACCATAGAACTCCTATCACAGGTGTTACACCATAGAATTCCTGTCACAGGTGTACACCATAGAATTCCTATCACAGGTGTACACCATAGAATTCCTATCACAGGTGTACACCATAGAGTTCCTATCACAGGTGTACATGATAGAATTCCTATCACCGGTGTACACCATAGAATTCCTATCACAGGTGTACATGATAGAATTCCTATCACCGGTGTACACCATAGAATTCCTATCACAGGTGTACATGATAGAATTCCTATCACAGGTGTACATGATAGAATTCCTATCACAGCGTGTACATGATAGAATTCTATCACCGCGGTGTACACCATAGAATTCCTGTCACAGGTGTACATGATAGAATTCCTATCACAGGTGTACATGATAGAATTCCTATCACAGGTGTACATGATAGAATTCCTGTCACAGTGTACCATACATAGGAAAATATCACATGGACTCCCACTCTAACCCCCAGGTGGACACCAGCTGCGACCAGACGCACTGGATCGAGTCTGGGACGCCAGCCGCACGCCCTGTCGCTCCTGCGCAGGTGATCACATTCTCCCCCAGGCCAGTGCGTCTTCGTCCGTATCATCGGCACCATGAACACTGCCAACGAGGTGTTCCACGTAGTGCACTTCCAGTGCCCGTGCGAGCCGCAGGCTCTGCGCGACCACCTGGCGAGGCAGCCGCCGCCGCTTCAGCAGCAGCAGCAGCAGGCGGGTCTGCCTGCAGCTTCGGGCACGTCAGCAGCAGCGACGGTGGCGGCAGCGACTTACGAAGGCGACGGCCGCCAGCTCGCGTGGAGGCGCTGGCAGACCAGGCGACGGCCGCGGCGAGCCGGTCCAGCTCGCT
>NIVC01002146.1:142940-200667 GCA_002269645.1 Macrostomum lignano | reverse complement strand
TTTAAGGCAAAGAAAGCAAGCTTAGCATTGTTTTTAATGAATAAACCTTCAGTAAAAGAAATAAAATAAATGAACGAATGAAAAAAAATCACTAGCTACTGTAGACGAATAGTCTAATACGAGTGTGTAGAATTATAAAACTGACAATTCCACTATATTTGCCTTCTTTCGTAGCCGTAACATGCTACTTCTGCGGTAGGGGGCACCGGGTGGCGCGATGCGAGGCCGTCCGCCAGTACTACGCACAGCAACAGGAGCAGCAGCAGCACAAGCAGAAGCAGTACCACCATCGCCACCGACAGCCTGAGCGCCATCACGGCCCTGAGCGCCGGGCCACTTAGGCAGAGGGACTCAGTGGCAGCCGACTGCTGGCAGCTCATCCTGAACCTGACCGAGCTAGGTACCAGGACCGGCTTCTGCTGGGTCCCGGCCCACTGCGGTATAACCGGCAACGAGGCTGCCAACCAGGCAGCGGCCAGGGCAGCAAACCTCGACCTAGGCCATGCCCCGATCCAGATGGACGCCACCAGAGCGTCCTGGAACCGCAGCAGTCGGCCCTTTCTAGAGCCTGCCTCTGGGCCTGCCGCGGAAACTGCAGGTCCTGATTAACCAGCTGCGCGCGGGCGCCAGCATGATCGACAAGAAAACTCGCACCGGCTCGGCATCGACGCGTCCCCCTGTGCCCGACTGCGGCGAGGTGGACAGCGCCGACCACGTCGTCCTCCGCTGCCCAAGAGGCGACCGCCACCGAGCCTAACGCGGAATTCCATTCGAGAACTTGGAGAACCGGCCGCGGTCATCGAGCTCCTGCGCAGTATGGGGTGCCTCTAGCACCCCGCCATTATCGCCGTCTTCCGGCTCGGGCGCGCCCTGAAGCAGAAAGAAAGAAAGCACCAGCACCAGCAGGGCGGCATGATTAAAACTGTCTGTACTCGCGATTTACTTAGTTATTAAGCGCGTTCGGCAAAAAAGCACCAGCCGTGTTTTCTGTGGCACAAATTAAAGTTAATTATATTACCTAAAACACTGTTGTTCGTTCGTTGACGTTGACGTTTGTGGCATTATTTCTGCAGTTGAGAAGCCAAAGGAAGTGCAAAATGGTTCCGGAAAGCTCGTCCATTTGGCAAAAGTTACTATTGTTGATAAGTCTGGTCGTCTGTGTCCTGCACTTTTTGGGCCAGTTCTGCGCAGGTGAAAAAACTGGTCTGTCGGCGACATTCTCGCTATTCATGGTTGTCAAGTCCAAGAGTACGCCCAAATGATAAGCCTCGGCTGTTCGCAGGTAGAAGTGCATCACTGGCTGCACATGACACCAATACCGATCTTTGATGAAATCCATGACAGATTTCATTTCAATTTTTTAGATTTTTAACCACTTATGCCCCAGTACAGAATTTTGCGAACAGAATATTATAATGGCATTAAATATTTAAAGTATTATTTAATTCCACCATAGCATGTCATTACTACGAATGACTGTACATGTACGTGTACCATTGGATACTTGCATATGCCGAGCGTCACTAGATGCTCTCCTACACAGAACAGTATGTTATCACACTACATGACCGTAGAGCCCGATTGTTGTAATCCAAGTATGAACTGTAGGATAATACGAAGCTGAATAGATTCACTGAACGTTTTGACATTTTTGTCAATTCTACGATAAGCAGAGCAGAGTCGAGGGCGAGTATTAAATTGACCTTGGGAAAGGAACTAACATTTTCTCAAGTAATTTTTAAGTCCTAGTTTAAAGTATTTAAAAGTACAAAAAAGGTTTTAAACATATTATGCCCTACATAAATCCCATATACTAAAAATGAGTTGTCTGTAGCAATGCGATAGATTTCAGAAAAAATGGCTCAACCGATTTTCTTCAAACTTGCACCATTCGATCAGAAATTTTTCTTGGGACGGTACATGCATCTTGGCTAAGAAATTGCTCAATTCTAAAGAGATTAAATATTCGAAAAACATGTTTATTTGCAATGTCAAGCAAAATTTTCGACTTGAAATGCATTGTAAGAATGCTAGATAAAAACCTGACTGACTGAATTCCAATTCTGATAAAGATTGCATCACAACAAGTTGAAAAGAGTGCCGAAGAAATGCACACACAACTTGATTAAAATTGCGTAATAATATTGCTAACTTACATTGAGACTGATACTGGCTGACTGAGAAATTGATTATGTCATAACTTTCTACTCTCACTGACTTGCTGTAAGAATTGAATTATAAGGGCCACAATTCATGTTTTCCAATTGACAAGAGATAGCATAGATGCGAACAGACTGGACTGCTAATGCAGCGACCTGGGTTCGAATCTTAGTAGTGCAAAAAGATTTTTTTTATTAAAACACCTTAAAAACACAAAATGCTAAACACAAAAAGCACAATGTCAAACATTAAAGAGCCATCATGTCAAACATAAAAGAGCCACCATGTCAAACATAAAAGGACCACCATGTCGAACATTAAAGAGCCACCATGTCAAACATTAAAGAGCCATCATGTCGAACATTAAAGAGCCACCATGTCAAACACTAAAGAGCCACTATGTTAAACATTAAAGAGCCACCATGTCGAACAATAAAGAGCCACCATGTCAAACATTAAAGAGCCACCATGTCAAACACTAAAGAGCCACTATGTCAAACATAAAAGAGCCACCATGTCAAGCATTAAAGAGCCACTATGTCAAACATAAAAGAGCCACCAGGTCAAACATAAAAGATACACAATTTTAAACGTAAAAGTAAGCGTCATGCCAATTTTAAAGGAGCCACTATAGAGCTAAGGAAATTGTTGCACTAGCTACTTATTGTCTGGTGGATGCTTACTATAGCTTTTCCCGGTCAATTTGGTCCTAGAAGCACTCAATTTAATCCGCAATAGAGAATTCCAATTCATTCCGCCGTCACTAGAGATATGTCTATGGCCAAGTATGCTGTTTCGTTCCACTCAATTTAATCCTGGGGGCACTTATTTCGCGTATTTATTTTAAAAGCTATTACTTTTAAAGAAAAGAGATTGACGCATTGATTTGTAAGCATTAAGTTGTTCAGAAACTGGCGCTACTTTCCGAGTCACTCATTCTTGCTTATTAACGGCTTTTAAAATAAATGATGTAACCGCCCTCGTCGCCTGTCCGCTCCGTAGAGAGACGAACGCATGGCTAGAGGGGGCAATGACCGTAGGCTGCCTATGACCGGGCAATGACCTGACGGACCTCCAGCACCAGACTGTCCCGCCCACATGATTAGTAGCTTTGGTAGCGCTTCGTGACCAGAGGGCCAAGGACCCACATGGACCCCACCTGTAGCCAAGGTGCAATAGTTGGTCACTCGGTCATGGTATGACCGAGTGGCTGCCACCACTCTATGTGACCTGGCGCACCTGGATCTTTCTACCAGACCTCTCGAGGCTAGAGCCCCGCCTGGATTGGTTACCAGGGGATTTAGGCTAACAGGGGAGACGCATGCAGCCGAGTACAGGGACTCTGCTTGGGGCATGATCGGGAACTCTGGGCTCAATCCTGGAGGATTTCTCAGCAGGGGATCCTTTGTGGCTGTGAGCGAGGCTGACTTGCGACTTTGATTACTAAGAGTAGTATGAGGCGAACATGTACTGTCTACAGTTTAGATTGCTCAGGGCGAAGGGACGCGTTAGCATGGGGTTGCAACCTTCCTACTGCCATTCTGTGCCAAGACTCGCTAATCCCTCTACTGCACGCACACGCGGCCCGCAGCACGCACTCACAGGCGGGCTTTGCACGGGAGAGGCCATTAGCTTACCCAAACTTCCTTATGCTTTGCCACCCCGGGAGAAAGGCTTAGCAAGCCATGAGTGAAATGATGGTGAAAGATTGAATAATGATGAAGTTAGTTAATAGTTAATAATTAGGCCCTTAGGCAAATAAGCAGGCAATTAGGCGGCTTCACTATTGAGTAAAATACAGCAAAAGATACGGTATCACAATTGGCTCAGCTCTCTAATCAGACAATGGAAAATAGGCAAACCCCGGATAAGCAAAGGCAATTAGAGCACAAATTAGTAGTAGGAACTTACCGGCAGCTGCACAGAGAGAGAGAGAGGCGGAGTGACCGAGGGCGGCTGTAGGCTGCAGTCAGGCAGACGGTGAAGCGGCGATGCGCTGGAGCGACGAGGCGCTGATGTAGATCAGGCGATGCTGATGATGCTGGGCGGTATCAGACCGCTGGCCGATAGGCGAGCTCACTTGGGGAGCTAAGGATAACTTGGCGGTAACAGACCGCGGACCGGCAGGGATTCGTCTTATAGACGAATGGGTCAGAACTCAATCTGACAGCAAGTCCAAAGAAGGACGAGGAGAGGAACAGAGATAAACTCAGTTGAGTATTCTCATGCCGAAATCGCTTCCTTTTATAGACCTCACAGCCGCCTCCTCAAGGTCGTTACCATGGCTCCCTCTCTCTGATTGGCTGCCGGCAGAATGACGTCAGAATGAGTCATGATGAGAAGCATGAGACCGGCATAGCAACATGAGAAATCGGGAAATTGCGCAATCCGGAGGTGGGGTGGGGGATAATTGGCGCAGCGGGTGGTCGCGAAAGTGTTGCGCAAGCAAACATTGAGAACAATAGGGCTGGGGTCGAGAACAAAGGAATTGGAAATCGGGGATAATTGGGGAAAACTGAGAACAATGGAAAAGTAAACATTGGAGAAAAGGTGATAATTAGGTGCGAAAACGAGAACAAAAGAAAGAGAAAATCGGAGAAAATGTGATAATTGGTGGGGGTCGAGAGAACAAAAGAAGCAAAAACGAGAACAATAGAAGCGGAGGTGGGGTGGGTGTCACATGAGAAATTTGGGAAGGAGAACAATAGCGTGAGAAAAGGTTGCGCAAGAGAGGGGGATGAGTCATCGATGAGTCACCGAGGGGGAGAAGGGGTCACACGACTTGCGTCACCGTTTGGGAGTTTGAGAGGGGATGGGGAGACGGTGAGCACACAAAGTACTGTAAGTAGACACAGGGAAAGAGGGGACAGCGCAGGAAAAGAGTGCAGAGGGAGACAAAAAAGGGAGGAGGTAGAGAAAGTACAGGAAGAATAGGGCGGGAACAGAAGAGATAGGGTAGAGGGGGAGGTACAGAAAGGGGTAGGGGCTCCGGAAAGGCAGGTGTGGCGGCAGGAGAGACGGGACCAAGGCAGCAGGAGGGGTGCAGCAGAGCGGGAGTCTCCAGGCCCGGTCGGAGACCTGGCCGAGTCTCGACAGCTCTGTGCAGAGGGTGCACGGGATAGGAGGCACTTTCGAAAAAGTTCCCATGCCCTATCCCGCGACCAGAGCGTGGTTACATCACACCCCCACTGCCTTTTGTGACGGAACTGGTTCCGTCATCATCACTGCCCAACATGGAACCACACAGACGGGAGCGGGATCTCAACCGAACGTGAAATCACAGAATTAACAAACCGCGAGCGGGAATGGAAAAAGGCGATAAAATAGAGGGGATAGCAATAAATTCACAACACGAGATACATAGGTTGGAGTGCAATACAGAATTTCAAAAATTTCAACTGTTGCTGTGGCTAAAGTGGGAGGGGGGAAACACAGACAGCGCAATAGTAGGGAGAAAAATAGCGAATTGTCAACAATAAATTATCATAATTGGATAGAAGCGCAGCTGGGAAAGAGAGGAAACGGGGAAGGGTGAGGGAAGTGGGGAAAAAGAAGGGGGGAAGGGTTGCTAGCACACAGCCAAGGGCAGAGCCTCGGGGAGAATGACGATTACACAGGGGAAAAATACTAATGCAGCGCAGTAAATTAATAAGCTAATTTCGCCGGGAGTTCAACCGCACGGAGGCCTAGCGTCCTTGAAGGCTCGGACCCCGCTTCAGCCAGTCAGAGGGCTTCGGGGCGATCGGTTGTAGGCTGGGAGGCGCCGCGCCGTGCGCTGGCCACTGTATAAAAGGCGCCACTGATAACGGGAGCCGGCTGCCTGCAACCTACACGGAGTCGCAGTTTCCAACCAAGGCACTCAGCGCGATTTTCCAAACTATACAACTACTCGGTAAGTCCCATCACCAACCTGATTTCCTTTCGCCTATACGTTAAACGAAATCTACCCACTCGCCATGCCTTTCATTTAAACTGAGCCAATTGCAGTAATAATATATGTCTTTCTTACGGTAAAGAGTGAGAGCCAACACAGACATTTTTATGAATTTGATAATGACACAACAAGACTCGTATATTATTAGTAAAATGCATATTAGAAAACAATATTTAATAATATGAATAGAAGAGGGATTTGGGAGATTAGACTCCGGAGGATAAATGATGATGCGGCCCAACTCCCTTCGATTTCTTCCTTCAACGCCACGCGCACGCAGTTCTCATCCATGCCTCCGAGACCCTCATAAACTTAACAGCCGAAAGAATTCGAAAGAGGAATTAATCATTAATTTGACTGCCACCAGTTTGATGTACTATTATAAAAGAGAAAGGGGAACCTACCACCATCTTGGCGCATTACCAAAGAAAAGAAAAGGAGGATCAGCCACCATTTTGAGAGAGGTTGCTAGGGAAAACTGCCACCAATTGTACATTAACAGGGAAGAGAAAGAGGGAACCCGTCACCACTTAGAGTGGATTGCCCGGGGAAACTGCCACCATTTGCCCTTCTACCAGAGGAGAGGAAGACGAAAAACTGCCATCACTTAGAGGTGTATCATTAAAAGAAGGCGGGAAGAAGGCTACCACTACTTGATCACCTAGAGCTCAAGGGAAGGAGAGGGAATGAAGAAAGGAAGAAACCCCCAGGAAGGCCACTACCACACGCCATAAAGTTAAAATCCCCATCTATCTACATCCTAATACCCGGCTAGTTCCCTACTTCTATTTCATCCCTTAAATTCTCATTTTCAGGATTCCGGCCGCTAGTAGCCGAGCCCATCCTTGAAGAGGAGTCCGACTACGAAGCGCCCGAAGACAGCCATTCAGAGCCGGACGCCCCCTCTGATTCTGGGCCGGCTGCGCCATCTGGTGCATAGGCGCCGCGGCTCCCGGGCCATGCGACCGCCGGGCCGCCAGCGAACCAGCGTCCGGGGCCGGTTGGCATCCGGTACCACCGCCGTTGTCAGCCCGAGCGCACGCTCCGCCGCCGGTCGCCGCGGTGACGCCCGTGGCTGCCGCTCCACAGCCCTTGCCAACCCCTGTGGTGGAGACCGACGGCTCCTGGCATTTGGTCGTGCTGTCGACGGCCCTAATAGCCGGTCTCACAATGCACTGGCTACTGCTCTTGGAGCTATTTCTGCGGCTTCCCAACTGCTGATGCTGGTGGTTCTTAATGCTTACTTACTAATTCTGAACTATCTGTCCCCATAACTTGACTTTAATTACTTACCTGACTTTACATTGACTAAACCACTGGCCTACTCTAAACTAATTGCTGCCCCATTTGCCTGATAAACTTAATTACATTGAATGCCCCCCCTATTGCCTCATCGAAACCAATTAAAAGTTTCCCAAAATCGGACTTTCACAAAGTGTGAACAAACACACGAAATCAGACCTAAAGGTGCTAATTTCCTACGGTCCCAGACTTCCATTGTTCCCAGAAAATCTTAAACAGCGGGGCAGGACCTCCTGTGGAGCAGACCCATAGAAATTTTACTAGTTTCCAAGTTAATATTTACTGATAGGGAATTAACGCATACTGTACGGGCCTAATTTTCGAGCTAAAATCTTAGATATTTAAACAACACCAACGAGCACGAGGTCACAACATAAATTCGAGTAATAGAGGGCATACGTAAATACGCGAAAAGCGGTCTCCAACGGGGCAACACGAGCAAAATTTCGACACGCGAATCGGGGGGGGGAATTAAGCAATCACTGGCTAGCTACCGATCTGTTACTCAGCGGGGGTCGAATGGGAGACTCACACCTAGCAAGTAAACCTTTTCTGTTCGATAGTCTATGATAGCATGCGTACTGGCTAGAAAAGCACTACCCAGGAGGGAAACTGCTGCTGAATTGCCAACGACCAGAAAGAGGATTCTCACCTCTTCTAGCCCAATAACTGCTGTGAGGGTGGCCTGGCCTAGCATCTCTAATTCATTGCCCGTGTAGGACACGGCCTTCACACATGGGGGCTCCAGGGCCTCCACACTCTGTCCGGTAATTTTAGTAAAGTCTTTGACTGTTAGCAAAGACAGCGCACTGCCCCCATCTACCAGGAGGCGGGTGGGAACATTCTCAATTGGCAACTCTACAACAATATCTCTCCCGCGTTGTCCTCTAGCTGGTCTTGGCTGATAGAAATCGGGTACCTTCTCAAATCTAAACTTCTTGCTGGGCGGACGTGGCAGGTTAAGCTGGGCCCTAGAGAGGGAACGGGGCTGAGTTCGGGCCGGGCCATTCAGCCCTCCCACGGGTTTCCCGAACCCGGGGCTCTTCAGGCGTGGAAGGAGGAGGCATCAGAGCTTGCGCGCGCAGCTGGGCGAGCCTCTCCTGCCTCTCCCTGGTAGCCTCGTCTAACATATCTCTGCCCCACTCCTCTAAATCTTGCCTATGGCGATCAGTGGCGCACGAAGCTGCAATTGCTGCTGCTGCACACCCGGCGCCGGCGGCGTGGGCGCCTCCTGAATTGCAAGCGGCGGGGGCTGGGGTTGGCGCCAGTTCCTACTGCTATTAGAGCCGCCCTGCCCCTGCCTCCAGTTCCTGTTGGGAGTGGCGGGGCGAGGGGGCCTCATCTGCTGGGGCAGCTGGGCAACAGACTCTGCTGTCGCCTTCATAGTTTCATTGAGCTGCACCAGCTGGTTGCGCAGATCCTTTTGCGTTTGCTCTAGCGCGCCCAACCTCTCTTGCATCTCTGATAGGCCGTCACCGTCCTCCTCCGTCTCGTCAGCTTCCTGGTTCACCATCCTGACCCACTTGCGAGGGGGCCTGGGTGGCTGCTGAGGTTGCAGACGGACTTCGGTGCGGGACTCAGACCTGGGCGGGCCACTACTGTCCCATTTCCCGGCTAAGTCTGCGGCTTCTAACAGGGCTTGCTGCTGTTCTAACACCTGCTCAATTGTCTGCCAGCGACGGCTCAACAGATCTTGTCTGACCTGGCGGGGGAGCTTAGCGTGTTCCAAGTAGGTGTACACGATTTCTTGTTCTCTCTGCTCACCCTGAATCTGAGGAAACATGGCCGTTATCTGAGATCTTATCATAGCAGCAAAAGCACTATGTGATTGGCCGGGTTTCTGGCTCAGATTCTTCAGCTTATTTCTCTTAGCCAGATCAGTGTTGGCCTCGCCCAACTGCTCTCCTAATCTAGATACGAACTGCTCAAAGGGCAATTGCCCGTCCAATCCTAAGGCTAAGTTCTGAAATTCACCTGGGAGGTGCGAGATGAGCACCTGCTTCCTAGCCTGATCTCCTACAGTTCTCTCCGCGTCCAGCTTGTAGATCATTCTCTCTACCCATTGCACAAAACAGTGTTCGCCGGGAGAGAACTTTTCTACGTAGATTTTCGGCCTCTGGGCGTCTTGGCCCATGTTTAGCTGGTTAAACGCATTGGCTATAGCGGCAACTAAGTCTCCTAGCTGCGGGACTGCCTGAGGAGGATTCTGGGCTGCGTCCGGGGGAGCAGCGGCGGCTGCTGCGCCACCCTGATTGGGAGCGGGAGCTGCTACTCCTTCATCTGGTTCCTCAACTACTACTGCTTCTGGAGGCTGAGGGACCTGGTTACCAGCGGCTGCGGCCATTGCGGCTGCGGGGGCGGCAACTGCTGGGGTGTCAGCGGCCGAGGGTGGTTGACCAGGGGCGTCTGCGCACACAGCTTCTACGACCCTATCTCCACGCGCCCGTGACATGTGAATGCCGGATAGCTGGGGGAGTACCCACCACCGGGAAGGAAAAGAAAAGAAAACCGGGGCAACTACAGGTAAAGACCGAAAAGTTGATCCGAAACACACAAACACACTCACACACACACAAACACAGACAAAACCCACATACTTGCGGCGTCGAAGAAAACAAATTGAAAAACGGGTGGCTCCACATAATTCCATTTAGGCAGTCCTAACGGCTTCACTCGGCAAAGCACACTGACTCAAACTGCGGCTACCACTACCAGTTGTCTATGGCACATCCTGACAGGGAAAAATTGGCTATTCAGAGAGACTTGACCTTCATTTTGCGGCCATGCTAGGGAACCCAAATGCCGACCGTAAACGGACTTACGGCACCTGTACAAATTCTCCCCTAGGGTTGCGCGCCGGACCCCATTTCCTTAAGAAAGCACTACGAAGAAGCGTTGGCGCCTGGACCCAAAAACCCAAGTGGCGGGAGCAATCCCCATGGAGGTCCTCCCACTTTACTGCCCTTGCACAGCCGGAAAACCGTCGGAGTCCAGTGGGGCTTCCACCTCAGGACTACCAATCTTGTACACGCAGCTTCACAAAAGGCGGGAATCCAGCTCCCCTACGTCTAGCAGAATCCACAAAAACCAAGACCTCCCCTTCTGTTCAGAGCGAAGGCGCGCAGCGGGAGTCCAGACTAAACTGTCCCCGAAGTTTTCAGGTTAGGCGGATTACAAGCCTGAAACTCTCGCCCGCTTTCCTAGGATAAACAGACCTAAGTGAGTATCTTCCTGAAATGCTTGCCCCTCCGATACTCCACCTTTGCTGCAGCTCGAAATAGCATACTTGGGACCTTTATCTGATGGCGGAGAAAGTCCTACAGTTGTCAGCCTCTCCACTTTACTGTACTTGAACGCCCGGTTCTACCAGGAGACAGCGGTACCTCCATCTAGGTTATTCCAAGTTGCCAGAGACGTCAACCCGTCTTATTGACCTTGCGGGGCACTGGGGTGGCACTCTATGTACCGGGGCTTTACATTAGGGGACTGCATGCAACCCTGCGTCTAAGCGCTTAGTGGGCTGCAGTGGCCAGAGGGGAAAAGAGTTGCGCAATAGCGCCTTCCTGGGCCAGGCTGACAAGTCGGGCAGGAGCGCCGTTCTACCGGGTCGGGCTGATTGGCACACCCACCTCCCCTATCAGACTGACAGCAGGGGGGAGGAATTACTAAAGGAGGAGAATGCAGCAGGAAACATTACGAGATCACTGGGGGCCACCAGACTTCCAGTACACCATTCCAATACTCACTGAACTCCACTATCAATAGGATACTATGGGATCTACTATTTCCAGCCACTGCACCAGCCCAAATGCAACCAAAGCAGTTACTACCGGGTCTGCAATACAGTGGGGAGAGTCAGCAGACACGTTGGGATCGAATCCCAGCCATGAAGGCACCAGGGGTTACCGCAGAATTCAGGTCCGGGCTGATCGCAGGTATTCCATAGGAGGTGACACTTTTTTTAGCCCGAGATTTTTGAGTCACACTGATACCCTACAGAGATACAATCACACCGCTATTCCCATTCCTGCGAGACTTTGGTATCCCCCAATGTTTCCAAGGCCATGACTACTGCTTCCCTTACTATGCATATATAGCGAGTTCCCCATAGCCCTTGATAGCTGTTCATTCTAATGGACAAACAAAACACGCTCCGGTCTCTACGCATTTCTAGGATTAACTGAGCGATCAGGGAGAGCGACTGTTACACTCCCCCGAGTAAAAGAAAGAGGTAGGACAAAGGAAAGAAATGCTTCGCTTCCAGCTTCCCTGGCTTGCGTGATGAGGCTTCCGTACCTGGCTGGCTGTCCACCTCAACACTCACACAGTTCTGCTGTAGGCTAGGCGAGAGAAAGAAAGGGAGGGGAAATAAAGCATATTACCATGAAATAGAAAGTGAGTCCGGAAAATTCACTTTCGCAGTTCTTCACACACTCCGTTACCAGGTAGCTATTCTGATTGTAATCAAATCCGCTCGTCTACCACTTCACACTTTCTAGCGCTGAAACTGATCGGCTAAATTAATTTTAAATTGAATCAGGGGCTTTTGGCGAATGAATGAATTTGGAAATTTCGAATGAATTGAACGAATTCGCAGCCCGAAAAATTTGAAAAGTTACATTAATATTTTTGGATTTTGTTGCCTCACGCCATGGGAGAAGAGAATGACGATTGGCGATTTTTACGATTGGTAGATTTAGACATGGCACTCTTTGCGCTTCGGCCACCATTCTGAGGGATGCCACAGGTGCGCTTGTCACATCTAAACCACCAGTCCGAAACTCAGCGCTGTTTGCACCAGATCCCACCGCTGCCACCATTTTGATGTAACCGCCCTCGTCGCCTGTCCGCTCCGTAGAGAGACGAACGCATGGCTAGAGGGGGCAATGACCGTAGGCTGCCTATGACCGGGCAATGACCTGACGGACCTCCAGCACCAGACTGTCCCGCCCACATGATTAGTAGCTTTGGTAGCGCTTCGTGACCAGAGGGCCAAGGACCCACATGGACCCCACCTGTAGCCAAGGTGCAATAGTTGGTCACTCGGTCATGGTATGACCGAGTGGCTGCCACCACTCTATGTGACCTGGCGCACCTGGATCTTTCTACCAGACCTCTCGAGGCTAGAGCCCCGCCTGGATTGGTTACCAGGGGATTTAGGCTAACAGGGGAGACGCATGCAGCCGAGTACAGGGACTCTGCTTGGGGCATGATCGGGAACTCTGGGCTCAATCCTGGAGGATTTCTCAGCAGGGGATCCTTTGTGGCTGTGAGCGAGGCTGACTTGCGACTTTGATTACTAAGAGTAGTATGAGGCGAACATGGCGAACATGGCGAAGGGACGCGTTAGCATGGGGTTGCAACCTTCCTACTGCCATTCTGTGCCAAGACTCGCTAATCCCTCTACTGCACGCACACGCGGCCCCGCAGCACGCACTCACAGGCGGGCTTTGCACGGGGAGAGGCCATTAGCTTACCCAAACTTCCTTATGCTTTGCCACCCCGGGAGAAAGGCTTAGCAAGCCATGAGTGAAATGATGGTGAAAGATTGAATAATGATGAAGTTAGTTAATAGTTAATAATTAGGCCCTTAGGCAAATAAGCAGGCAATTAGGCGGCTTCACTATTGAGTAAAATACAGCAAAAGATACGGTATCACAATTGGCTCAGCTCTCTAATCAGACAATGGAAAATAGGCAAACCCCGGATAAGCAAAGGCAATTAGAGCCCAAATTAGTAGTAGGAACTTACCGGCAGCTGCACAGAGAGAGAGAGAGGCGGAGTGACCGAGGGCGGCTGTAGGCTGCAGTCAGGCAGACGGTGAAGCGGCGATGCGCTGGAGCGACGAGGCGCTGATGTAGATCAGGCGATGCTGATGATGCTGGGCGGTATCAGACCGCTGGCCGATAGGCGAGCTCACTTGGGGAGCTAAGGATAACTTGGCGGTAACAGACCGCGGACCGGCAGGGATTCGTCTTATAGACGAATGGGTCAGAACTCAATCTGACAGCAAGTCCAAAGAAGGACGAGGAGAGGAACAGAGATAAACTCAGTTGAGTATTCTCATGCCGAAATCGCTTCCTTTTATAGACCTCACAGCCGCCTCCTCAAGGTCGTTACCATGGCTCCCTCTCTCTGATTGGCTGCCGGCAGAATGACGTCAGAATGAGTCATGATGAGAAGCATGAGACCGGCATAGCAACATGAGAAATCGGGAAATTGCGCAATCCGGAGGTGGGGTGGGGGATAATTGGCGCAGCGGGTGGTCGCGAAAGTGTTGCGCAAGCAAACATTGAGAACAATAGGGCTGGGGTCGAGAACAAAGGAATTGGAAATCGGGGATAATTGGGGAAAACTGAGAACAATGGAAAAGTAAACATTGGAGAAAAGGTGATAATTAGGTGCGAAAACGAGAACAAAAGAAAGAGAAAATCGGAGAAAATGTGATAATTGGTGGGGTCGAGAGAACAAAAGAAGCAAAAACGAGAACAATAGAAGCGGAGGTGGGGTGGGTGTCACATGAGAAATTTGGGAAGGAGAACAATAGCGTGAGAAAAGGTTGCGCAAGAGAGGGGGATGAGTCATCGATGAGTCACCGAGGGGGAGAAGGGGTCACACGACTTGCGTCACCGTTTGGGAGTTTGAGAGGGGATGGGGAGACGGTGAGCACACAAAGTACTGTAAGTAGACACAGGGAAAGAGGGGACAGCGCAGGAAAAGAGTGCAGAGGGAGACAAAAAAAGGGAGGAGGTAGAGAAAGTACAGGAAGAATAGGGCGGGAACAGAAGAGATAGGGTAGAGGGGGAGGTACAGAAAGGGGTAGGGGCTCCGGAAAGGCAGGTGTGGCGGCAGGAGAGACGGGACCAAGGCAGCAGGAGGGGTGCAGCAGAGCGGGAGTCTCCAGGCCCGGTCGGAGACCTGGCCGAGTCTCGACAGCTCTGTGCAGAGGGTGCACGGGATAGGAGGCACTTTCAAAAAAGTTCCCATGCCCTATCCCGCGACCAGAGCGTGGTTACATCATAAATACGCGAAATAAGTGCCCCCAGGATTAAATTGAGTGGAACGAAACAGCATATTTGGCCATAGACATATCTCTAGTGACGGTGGAATGAATTGGAATTCTCTATTGCGGATTAAATTGAGTGCTTCTAGGACCAAATTGACCGGGAAATGCTATATTTGGGGATGCTTGCTATCTGGGGGATGCTTGCTATCTGGGGGTGCTTGCTATTTGGGGGATGCTTGCTATCGGGAGGATGCTTGCTATTTGGGGGATGCTTGCTATCTGGGGGATGCTTGCTATCTGGGGGATGCTTGCAATCTGGGGGATGTTTGCTATCTGGGGGATGCTTGCTGTCTTGAGATGATTTCTTTTTGCATTGCACTTTATGTGAGCAGTTTGTCTGTTGTCTTTGTGAAGGCTTTATTTGGCTGTCTTTTTGTTACTTGTAGAGAATAGAGATTCTATCTAGATGTCCCCCAACGGGGGCGAAGATTGCTAGTATTAACTAAAAAGAACGTTGTACTTTATCGTGCTCTTGCAGTTTTCTCATTGATATCCTAAAAAGACTGAAAAACAAAAAGGTTTGGACTTGCTATTTTAACCTATTTTTAAAAAGCTTTAATGAGCAGCTTAGTAGATGGATTCTAGTGAGCATGATTTTTGCATCCGGAAATGCTTTAACGAAATATGGGTCAATAAAGCTTAGTGCTATGGACTTAGTTGAATTCATGGCTCGTTCCATTTCATTAAACGAAAATTTTCGAAGAAGTTGTAAGTTCATTAGCTTATAGAATTAAGCTTGAATTCACAACATATGCTAAACTCTATGACTCTATGAGTATACTATGAGATTGATAATAAACGATACCCAATGTTTAGAATGGCGCGAATGCTCCATAAAACTCGTAGTGCTGAACATCTATTACTTAATCCCCGATAGAATTGCTTTTGGGTTAAATTTATTTAACTGGCCAAAAGTTTAGAATTTATTAAAAAACAAATTTAATCTGAAGTTTCCGCAGCATTGTTTTCTTCACTGAATATCGCTTTTTTTCTAATAAAAATTCTCTGCGATGACCACCTAATCGAGACGAGAGGATGAGCCGGTGGAATCAGCCGTCAACCACGAAAACCACAAATTTGGTCAGACCAGTAAGTTTTTACCTCATTGTTGGTTTTGTACACTCATGCTTTTCTGTTTGCTGTATTACCGTCTCTTAGAAACGAGTAAACTAATTAAACTGGGATGAAGTAAGCATAGGGTGAACTCGCAATACAGAAAGAATTATTCCGTATTAGGTAAATTCACTTAAATACGAGCGTAGAACTCCATTTATTTCTTACAAAATTTCTTTAATTTGAGACACCCATTGTAGCTTTATGGAATTTATCCTAGCAATTAGCGCCCCCCCCTTTGGGGAGCCAACAGCTTATCAAAAAAACTTTGATTAATACTAAATTTCAAATATTGAATTTTTGTTGCGCAAAATTGTCTCTTAGAGTCGACTGTGAGCAAGAAGTCGAAAGTTGGAATCGCTGCTCTAAAAGTCGGTCTAATGCCTGCGCCTATCACTGGCCTTGTGACGAAGCTGATGGAAATTTACACCTATAATAACGAGAAAGGTCAGGGCCAAGTGTTTTCTTTCATCCGGGTGGACGACTCATCTGAGATACCAGTCAGCGTCTTCGGTAAAAACCTGCAAGCTGTCTGGGAAGTATGCAATATAGTACTGAAGCCGTTCGCATATCCGGCGGACTGGAATACTGCGAAGCCACAGTTTAAGTGTACAGACAATCCAATTGAAATAAGCGTTTCCGTGGATTCTAACGGCTTCATCTGTAGAAGCAACGATTTGCCGCTAGCTCGAGTTACATGTAGTTTTGAATGATTGTATATTAAAATTAATCAACTTGAATGGACCGGATTGGACGAGTGAGCGACTAATGGATTTAGTAGTTTTTGTCAAATATCAAACATCGCGGAGTGAAAATAATCATGTTTAGGGGTGACAGTTATTTTCTCTTGTGTTTTACATTGTTAATCATAAACGCCGTACGAATTCTTGGCCAATGGTGTGTTCTGAATCAGTTCTGATGCTCCTGTTAGTGTACCAGTATAGAAATCCTTGCTCATTTTTGGTGTGATTCTCATGTTAGTGTGCAAATACCTTTAAAGCTTTGCCCTTTTTCACTATAGGATCGTCGATGTGCTTGGAGTAATCAATGCCAGGCAACAGCCTGAAGAAGTCTTAACGCGTGCTGAGAAGGTTAAAGTTGCCAAATTGACTCTGGTTGACTAACTCTTTGACTTTGAGCAGTTTTCAGGCTCCGTCACTTTAGGAAGCTTTAACTCTGACGTGCAATTAAAGTTTTCTAAACAATGATAAGCTTTAGCTTCATAATAAAGCTTAAGGCTCAGTGAAGCCAGACTCTCCTTAACCAACTGATACAATCACTGCTGAAGCGATCACTCACAATCATAACCCGGCCCTATTTTATTCACTCCTGCACCTTAGTTTTAGTGCCTATATTTAAAAAATAATATACAGTAGACTACCTATATATTGTTATTTCTATTAGTACAATAAAACAAAATGCATAAAGCACAAACTTTCTGCGCAGCGGTGGCAGCCCATGCGGAAGAACGGTGAGTACCATCCCAAAATACTTAATTTTTTAGTTTCGAGTACATTTGAGTATATTCCTTCTAAACGTTACTAAATTGTAGAAGTAAAGAAATAAAAGGACGAACTTTGTGGCCAACACTAAGAAAAGCGAAATCACGTGACTCGACCGGTAAGCGCTGCCTTTTCTGTGTTCCTCCTTTGGAATTGCCAGGACTGTGCTACCGTACCGTATCACTAAAGGGCAGCGCGTCCTCACGCCTGTTCTGTAACTATAACTAAATATTATAGTTCCGCGATCAGCTATCAGTACTCGTAGGTACTACTATTATAATATTGCAAGCCCTATTGAAAATCTGTCCACCTGTACGTGGTGGAACTACCGGACCGCCTAAAATCTAACCGCGTGGTGACATGCGGCTACTGGTGCAGTAGACAAAAAGCTGAATTCTGCAGCGTATCTCCTATTCGTCTAATGCAATTCATGATGGACGCACTACAGTGGACTTAGGCAATCGGTGTCGAACACTAACGGTGTCCATGGTGCGACAAATATTACATCCGTATACTGTTCCCGTTGGTGAAGATGTCGCCCTAGCTACAGAGCGTGGCTGCCAGCAACCGCACATAAGCTTGTAGTAAAAATCCCCATATTTTAACACCAACCCCACCGTAGTGGCTCCTTCAGCTGTGCAAGGGACCTACCTGTCAAGTGGAAGCTCACGCAGCTCACTTAAGGGGGAGATTCGAGTGCAGGTTTATGAGTGAATTCTGCCTATTAGTCGTTCCCGATTTATTTGCAATCAGAAAAACTGCGGCCAAAATGCAGTTAATCTATATCCACAAGGATCTATTTAACTCGCCGACGCTCTGACGACTGCCTTGATCCGCATTCCGAGGGGCGCGGTACAGAGACTACCACGGAATCTGCGCGACCTCGGTTATCTCGGGGGGTCAAGAGCTGGAAGCCAGATTTCTACTGAACGGTCCGATGGTGTTCCCCGACATGTGCGCACAGCATTTCAACTTGCTGTCGTCGTTTTTCTTCTGGCTGACGTTGGACGACGCGCCACAATACGAAGTGGAACGCGCATACATCACATTGCGACAGTGTTGTACTCGTGCAGTACGTGCATCAAGCACTTAAATTTGTACAACTGCCACTTAACTGCTTTAGTGGAAGCAATACAGTGTTAATTTTTACGGCGTGAAACACCCCTCCCCTTCTCTATCCTAATCCTAAGGTCTGTCAGCATTTTCCGTCCTCTGCAGCAGTGTTCGGCTCAGTGCAAAGGCTCTCTACAGGCTTATTTTTTTATTTGTCACAGCACCGCCTTAGAAGGTTGCTCAGAATTATTCTGAGATCGAACAGAGAATTTATGAAATATATTGGTCATGGGAATGGCAATGGGAGTGATTTAGTGTTTAGTTTGTGGCATATCTGTTTACCAACATCACTGTTAAATGTGCTATCGATCTTTTCTCCGACTAGATCTACCAATGTGATCCTCTGACTACTCTAGATTTGTATTTTTAAGAAAGATAGGATTGGCCGTTTCTGGGATTTATATGTTTGAGAACTAATATAACTGCCAAATCGATGGCTGTGCCATTGGTAGCCCGTAATTCCCTACTCTTGCTATCTGTACATGCTCATGGGAAGAAAAGAGGTCAAAAATATCATGTGAATCGCTGTTTTACAAGCACTACGTGGATGACACGTTTGCCATGTTTGGGAATTAGAAAGACCATTCGGAATTTTTTGAGGCCATCAAAAGTTCACAGTTGAGGGTGGATAAAAGAAGCTTCCTTTTCTGGACAGAGGTTGACTGCTCCGGACAGAGTCGCCAGTTAAGTCTACCGCGTTCACTAGGCTGCTTTTATACTTTGATGCCGTGGTGGCTAACTTGAAAGTTGGGTTCATCAAATTCCTCCTGCACCGCGCTTTTACTGTGTAGCACTTGATCCCTTTTCACCAAGTGTGCGCTTTAACAAAAACTCTTGGGTCTAATAATGGGTATCTGCTTGGTTGTATTAGCTGGATAGTCAATCGTTTGTTTTGGAGAAAGTTTCCAGCGCTCCGCGCCGCAACCAATCTAAAACTAAACAATAGAATGCTGTGATAACTCCCCCATACTAGCTCGTATGGTCGATTGTCTCTTGACTGGGAAAAAAAGCTCAAGAAAGCCTTTTCTAAATGGCTAAAATTCTTGATTTGTATTATTACATTCTATACGACTATAGGTACCGAGAAGATTGATACTGAGAGGATTGAATTGATACTGAGAAGCTAGCGCAATCAAGTCCAGGGAGCAGCTACGGCAGCTTCTGCTCAAGCGGCACCTGAATGTTGATGCAAGTGGTATCGTGTACCACAAGGGTACAACCAAGGCCACCGTCACCCTCGGATGGACAGCTCCCGCATGGCTCAACCCTCCACCTTGGTCTCCACGGCTCGTATCAGCTGACTGGCCTCCGCTGTGAGGATAGGGTGGAGGCCAAGAACGACGGGAATTGTGGCACTGTTGCCACCGTTACTTTATAAATGGAAAACTTATTTTTGGTCGGGTTGCCATTTTGCCAGCTTTTGAAAGTATAATTTCAAATTTGGAAAATTTGCTACCCACCCAATTTTTCACTTTGTGATCTCCAAGCAATCTTCTCTAGGCAGAAGGTGCAGGTATAAAGTAGAGTTCACATTATAGATAGTAGCAGTAGCATAGTAGCATGTGGTATAGAAGTAGTTAGTAGAATACAAAATCGACTATGGGGAAATCCAAAAATCGGGGGCAAGTTTTATGAAAATTCGTTTTTTGGCAATTTGAAAGCAATAAAGCTATAAAATAAATTTATTCAAGTTTTTAAAAAGTAAAAAAGTCTATTAAAGCACAAATTATTTTCGTATAGCTTTATTTTTAATAAAATGATTTGTTAAAACGGTAAGTTTAATTACGACCTAAAATGAGTCTAATGAAAATGATTGAAAAGCTATAATAATGTATTTTATTAACTTTAACTATCTTATAATGTTACACTCTATAATTCTACAACATATTTAACATTATTTTAAGGTTTTATTTGTTTATCACTTTCGTTACTCTTGACAACGTGTATTTTATAGAGTTCGTTTGCAATAAATTGTATTCAACGTAAGTTTATTATTTAAACATACAAATTCCCGTAAGGATCGGAAAATTGCATTTTACTCAGCTTCTACTAAAGCGATTTGGAAAATTCTTTTTTTCCTGCATACACGCCGCGATGATACATGTTTTAGTGTAATTTCATTGTTCTTCGTCGCTTAATAAGCATACAGTAAGCATCTGATTTGGAAGCCGGGTAACACATTGGAATTCCCATAAGGATTGGAAAATTGCATTTTACTCAGCTTCTACTGAAGCGATTTGGAAAATTCTTTTTTTCCTGCATACACGCCGCGATGATACATGTTTTAGTGTAATTTCATTGTTCTTCGTCGCTTAATAAGCATACAGTAAGCATCTGATTTGGAAGCCGGGTAACACATTGGAATTCCCATAAGGATTGGAAAATTGCATTTTACTCAGCTTCTACTGAAGCGATTTGGAAAATTCTTTTTTTCCTGCATACACGCCGCGATGATACATGTTTTAGTGTAATTTCATTGTTCTTCGTCGCTTAATAAGCATACAGTAAGCATCTGATTTGGAAGCCGGGTAACACATTGGAATTCCCATAAGGATTGGAAAATTGCATTTTACTCAGCTTCTACTGAAGCGATTTGGAAAATTCTTTTTTTCCTGCATACACGCCGCGATGATACATGTTTTAGTGTAATTTCATTGTTCTTCGTCGCTTAATGAGCATACAGTAAGCATCTGATTTGGATGCCGGGTTCACATTTTGTGGTACCATTTTTTACCCAAAATTTTTAAGTCTAAATATAGGCATATTACAAATACTAATACTATGCAAGTTGATATTTAAATGAAAGAAAACAACTTAAAGATTATTTTGCAACAAGGAATTAGCGATATATTTACTTTTAGAAAAAGATGTTTGCTGGCAAACTTTGCACTTTATATTAGTATGAATTTTTGCGAGTTTATATGGTTTTAGAAAAACTTTGAAATCCTTAGAAATACTTCATCTTTTTGAATTGAATAAAAAGTAAAACACAGATTACTTTCTGTTTTGTAAGTAGTAAAAAAATTAGCCTTCTCTAAGGCCTACAAGTCTTAAAATTAATTGTTTAATAATGAAAAAAAGTGAAACAAAAAATTGCAAATCGGTCAACTCGGACTTTCAAAATGCTTTTTTGTGGTTTTTTCTTATTTATTCAACAATATAAAGCATGAAAACAATAGTTTTTATCCAGAACTATTTTCTAAAGACCTATCTATCTTTCAAAAACCTTTTTTAGATACATTACTTTCCATCGAATGTCCGCAGATTTGTTTTACCGTTTTATCCCACGTTTTTGGATTTCGCCATATACACATAGATATCTCGAAGATATAGGCCAGTATAGATAAAAACATTAAAAAAGAATTACATCTGGAATTGTCTGTATTTCAGGTAAAATTTATTAAATAAAAACCGTTTGCTTCTGCTTCTGTTCTGGCTCTGTTGTAATGTAAACTACATTTCCCTAAAACTAACTCAAAAGACCTTGATTCGTAGGAATCGTAGCCCTAGAACTTGCTTAGGATATTCAAAACATTTGAATATATAGTACTACTATAATCCCTATATTGTATATTCTATTACATTAGTATTACTATATATAGGCAAAAGGCTTGGAGTCATGGTTAACATAATCAGATCTAAAGTAGCACTGACCGGCAAAGTCCTACTTTGCTGCGTTAAATTATTGCTGCGTACCTACTGTACTTTTCCATGGCTTGAAATGACTAATTTAATAAAATAAAAATGCACAAAATATAAAATGCAAATCAGCACTAATCCAGTATTCTCACCAGATTTGTAGTGACCTCGAAGATTTCTGCCTGCAGAATGCAAGGATTATCTACTGAAGGATAGGGAAAGATGTGTTCGCGATGCCATCTTGCACGTAAATGGCCGAAGGCCATCACGAAATTGGCAAGAGTCGGTATTCATTAAAGCATGCAGCAGCCTTTATTATGGTCTCAAATCTTTTATTGGCTGACTGGCGCGGCCTACCAAACCAACCCCACCAAGAGATAAGGCAGGCAGAAAGTCGATCGATAATTGTAACCGAAATCGAGGGGGGGGCTGATAAAATACACTGCATGCTGACTTTGAATGCAAGAATTGAAGGGGGTTGGGGGTGCGCGTTTGTTGAAAAAGCCGGCCGGGTGGCCTTGAAAGCCATTAAACACAATAAAACACGGGGCCAGTCCCAGCCAATCAGATCAAAGGGACAGAGAGGGAAAGAAAGACAGTTTAAGACTTGCGGGAGTTGTAAAGTTGATAAGGCGTCTGCACGGAGAGTTAACCAATTTCACTGAAGCTATATCGTACGAGTAAGAGCTTCCATTTTTACAAATGAAAATAAGTCAGACGGACACTCTGAACTATTTAATGGATGCCTTAAACTTAGCATCTCCTCAAGAGCTGACCTCTGGAGCTTTTTTCTAGAATCCAAAAGCTTGAAAATGAAACTAATCAAATTCTCTCTTTGCTTTAGCTGCAGGGTGGTCCGTAGACACAGCGGGGAGGCGAGGGTCGCCCATTCCGCTACTCTCTTTGCTTACATTACACACACATGTTACAGGCTTACAGCAGAAAATAGAAAATCGAGGTTGAGGTCATTCATTCTACTAGCTCCCTACCTTCGAAACTCCTTGGCCACATCCACATGAAGTTGGGATTAGAATAGTGGGACCTTGCGATTGGACCACCCACAACCGAAGCTACCAATTCTCCATCTAGGGCGGGTGGCGGGTGCCCCTGGGAGGGTGAGGTCTGATACCCTTCTACCCTGGTATCAGTACCTCGGGCCATAGCTCTGTAAGCTATCATTCCCCAATCCCCAGTTGACATCAAATTCAAGTGTGATTTTCCTGAGCTGAAACTGGCATGTAAAAAAGCACGTCTATTACGCCAGCCCGTACATCACACATCAATTCAGAGCTCATTGCGCTTGCAAAATATTTTTTTCTGTTCTACCTTTATCATTGAAAGCCCTTTAAAATCATGTTAGATGGCTGCGTAAACCAAAATTACACCAAAAAAATCAGAAACATTTTCGATCCCGTGGGATCCCGGGCCGGGATAAGGGGGGCCGCTTCACAAGCTCGAAATTTCACAACCTCGAAAACCATTTTAGCAGCCGACTTCGCGGATAATTTTCGAGGATATGAAATTTCGAGCTTGTGAAGTTTCGGGTTTGTGAAAGTGGGCTGCTAGAATGGTTTTCGAGGTTGTGAAATTTTGAACTTATGAAATTTCGAGCTTATGAAAGTAACTGGTTTCGAGGTTGTGAAATTTCGAGCTTGTGAAAGCAACCCTCAGGCATAATCGAAATCCCGGCCCGGGATTTGGACCTAATCCCGGGATTTCGGGATCCCGGGATTGTATTCCCTTATCCGGGTTGCTTTCATAAGCTCGAAATTTCATAAGCTTCATAAATTTCATCCCGGGATTCTACCGGGATCACACTTGTCTGGGATTCGAAAATCCCGGTATCGACCATCGGGATCCCAATCCCGGTTTGCAATAATTCAATCATTCATTCTCGAGTAGTATAGTATCTGCAGCTGAGCTACTGTCAGGTGAAAATCATAATTCATAATCATAACCGAGTCGGCCTGCTTTGATTTATTAATCTTTTAAACATGCAGGCTAGTGAGAAGGCTAGGGCTACAGGGATACAAAACTGAAGCTGTTAGCATTGGCATATCGAAGGAGATTTCAGGTGTAAAAATGTACATACGAGTTATGCAAGTGTGTGAATGTTACTCGCAGACTAATGTACTTATTGTTATTCTAAAACCTGTGCACAGAGCCTAAAGCAATAGAGGCCAATTCTTCATTGTCTCCGATCACATGCAGCGCTATAGCTTGCCAGACGGGAATCAAATCATTGTTGATTTGAACCCCCCCCCCTCTATCTCAAACCCAGCTACGAGCGTAAAATCAGGGGGCCTCGACCTTGCGCAGATCAGAAGCCCCTGCCCCCTATGCAAAAGACCTCATTCTCAGCACTGTCAGGACACCTTTTAGATTCCCAGCTTAGGGGTGGTGGCAGAACTACATGTACTTTAAGCAGTCCGTACCTTCAAAACTCCTTGGCCGTAGTTGGGATTGGAACAGTGCCTCGGGCCATAGCTCTGTAAGCTATCATTCCCCAATCCTCAGTTGACATCACATTAAAGTGGGATTTTCCTGAGCTGATCCTGGCATGTAAAAAAGAACGTCTACTATGCCAGTTCGTACATCACACTCCAAATTCAGAGCTCATTGTCAGTTTCTTGTTAGCAAAATATTTTGTTTTGTTCTACTTTATTTTGAAAGCCCTATAAAATCAGATTAGATGGCTTCGTAAACCAAAGTTGCATCAACAAAGATTAAACTTTTTAAATCCCGGGATCCCGGCCCAATTTGTCGGGATCCCGGGATTGGCAAAGTCCGGGATATCCCGATCCCGAGAATCCCGGGATTGGCAAAACTCTCGATTTTGTATTAGTAAGTCCCTATACCTTCAAAACTCCTTGATCGTAGTTGGGATTAGAACAGTTGGAGTTGGACCTTGCCATCGGACCACAACCTAGGCTACCAGCTCTCCATCTCCGGGATATCCCGATCCCGAGAATCCCGGGATTGGCAAAACTCGGGATTTTGTATTCCCTAATGGAGACTTATTGAGTTTTATCGCAAGATTTGCCCACAACACAATTCTCATCCCAATGGGATGTACGAGCGTATATGTACGAGTATGGCCGATGTATCTGTAGCAAAGTGTTCGTCTTCACTGTTAAAAAAATCCTGAAAATACTACCTTATAGAGGTACGAGGGATACTCTAAAAGTTTTGCAATTCAACTATTTAAAGTTAATTTTGCCAAACTTTTCTATTACAATCCTTCAAAGTAGGCTCCCCGGAACTGCAAACACTTGTGCGTCGTCCGAGCCACTTGTTCATCAAGCCCTGGAAGTCTTCAATTGGGATGCCGTCAATCGCCTCCTTCGCCGCCTGCTCCAGCTCCTCGTCGGACTGAAACCTGTGCCCCCTAAGCGACTTTTTGATTTCTGGAAAGAGCCAGAAGTCGCAGGGGCGAGGTCTGGTGAGTAGGGCGGGTGTGGTAGTGTTGAAATGCCCTCTTGGTCCAGGAACGCTCGAGTTGCAGCAGCCGTGTGGGCGGGGGCGTTGTCATGGTGAAGTTTCTGCCCTCGCATTCCCGTCCTTGGCGCCCTCTGGGTCACGCTGTCGATCACGACTGGCAAGCACTCTTCAGTGTACCATCGAGCAGTGACTGTAGCTTGACCCTCCAGCTTCACCATCGCCACCACGCCTTGTGAGTCGAAGAAGATGGCAAACATCCGCTTGCCCTGGGACCGGGACCGCCTTGCTTTCAGGGGTCGTTGACCACCTTTCGGCACCCACTCTGCACTGCTGCGCTTTGTCTCGACGTCAAAATGATAGAGAAACGTCTCATCACCAGTGATGACCTCAGAGCGGCGCTGATGGCTCCCGTGCTCATATCGATCGATGAGAAACTGACAGAACTCCCTGCGGGCCTGTTTCTGAGCATCTGTCAGGATGTGGGGTATCCATCGGGCACAAAGCTTCCTGACTCTCAGGTGATCGTGTAGAATCGTATCGACCGCTGCCGATCCAATGCCGACATTCATAGCTAGCATGTCCGTGGTGATTCGCGGATCCTGATGAATCGGCTCCTGCACTGCAGCGATGTTTTCCTCCGTCGCTGCTGTCGGAGGTCTCCCGGGCCGGGGGTCGTCAGAAAAGCTGGTCCTGCCGGCCTGGAACTCGCGGTACCAGCGTGTAACCGTAGCATATGACGGCGCTTGAGCCTCCAATGTTGCTAGTAGCTCGGCATGAGTCTCAAGCGCCGTGAGCTTTCGCTTGTGGCAGTACCAAATTAGTAGCCGATTCTGCTCACGATTCAATTCCATGGCTGCAGCTGTACAGTTAAGGAGTCTCTGACTTTGACTGGGGGCTGAGCAGGCGTATATGTATGAATTCACTTGAAAATTGAGGTGGGGACTATGTACATGTTTATTGTACAGAGAGTTGGTTTTGAAGATTGTGCGACTTGCGCAAGTGGTTGAATTGCAAAACTTTTGGAGTATCCCTCGTAGAAGCTTGTTTTCTACACGTTGCTTGTGCTCGATGGTGTTGCTGAAAAAAAGCAGTCTTATAAGGAGCCTATCTGAAAACATTTAATAAATTTTCATTTTGACCACAGAGGTCGAGATTCCAGTTCATGATTTGATATTCAAAAAACTCTAAAAGCGTTTAGGTTTTATTCAATTACAAAAAAGCAAATATATTTTCGCCAAAAACTGACTAACAATAATGTGACTATTCCTAACTGCGCAAGGCACTAGGAAATGTTGAACACAAATTGGTTTAGCGATAAGAACAGAAGATATCGGACAATTATAAAACAGAAGGTGATTGCACCGGAACCAGCAGCAAGACTAAGAGGAAAATAAAGACAAAAGACCAATTGCCACGATCAGCTGCTTAACGTACAGATTTAGACAATAGAAGACAAAACAAAGAGTTCGGTTGCACAGACGCATTCTACAATAAGCTGTGTGCAAAAAGTAACATTTAAAAGTTTTCCAACAAATAGATCAGAGGCAAAAGACCTGCACGCAATATCACCCAATAATGCACGGGCTTGCAAAAGCAAACTGCATGCGGAATGTGTAACACAAGAATAGTTAGGACAAATTATAGAATGATTATTGATAAAAATGAAAATGATAAAATAAAAATGTGTGAAACTGCAGCTCAGCAGCTCAGCTCAGAAGAAACCAATAGCTAGCAAAGTATCAATCACAGATTCTAAAATAACTAGATGGGCCACTCAGGCATATATAGTCAGTAAAACAGCTTTCTACTTTCAGTTCAGTAGCAAAGAAGAATACATAAGCTATTTTATAAGAATAAAGGCAGCTGAAATGACTTTCATAAGCTTACCAAGTTCGACCAAGCTTGCGGGCTTAAACAGCTTGCTGATTGGTTTAGCAGTAATACTGTACATTAGCCCACTGAAATGTACATGGCAGCTTTAGGCTTGAATTCCGAGAAAGGCAATAAAAATTGCGGCGGGGCGGGGGTAGTGTGGAAAGGCGCGGTTGGAAGGTTTTAATCTGGGGGTAAGAGCCAATAAATGAGCCATGTCTTTAAAAATACATTAAAACGCTTCACTTTAACTTACTACTGAACTGAAAGTAGCTTACACGCAAATGTGCTGAGTGGGCCATCTAGTTATTCTAGTATCTGTGGTATCAACTGAAACAGGCTCAGAACTGGGAGTTATTTTACACTATTTTACACGGTGACAGGCAGACAAAGTCAGGCGTCACTATCCTGTCCCACCTGACGAATGAGCTCATCGCAGATGCTCGTGAGCTCGGCATTCTCCCGCACCCGCTGGTCGAGCTCAGCCTGCAGATTGTGAGTTCGCAGCTCCGCCTTGCGCAGCACCGCCTGCAGCCGGGCCACGTCAGCGTCGGCGGCGCGGCGCTGCTCAGCCAAGTAACGGCTGGCCGCCTCCAGCCGGGTCTCGGCGAGCGCCTTCAAATCGTGATAGCGCTGCTCGTTGCGCGCGAGGCGAGTCTGTCAGGTGAGGTCAGGTGTTGGCTTTGTTTAAACAATTAACGTCGTCGACGTTGATGCAGTGCTCTACATATGTTTATTAACTATCTTTCAGACTACCATGCTACCATTTACTTTATTGATTGTGTCAAAAATTTTACGAGAAAATGGTTCTTAGATGATGGGTTGCTTTCTCGTTCTTCCTTGCTTGCCATCTATCTCACAGAAAACCTATTTGATCCATCCCGGTCTTAACGTATGACAGTTCCGTTCCCTCTTCCTGGCATCTCCTCCCCTGCTCACTGGCATCTCCCCTCTCACTGGCATCTCCTCTCCCTGCTCACTAGCACCTCCCCTCTCACTGGCTTCTCCCCTCTCTCACTGGCTTCTCCACTTTCACTGCCATCTCCCCTCTCTCACTGGCATCTCCTCTCCCTGCTCACCAGCATCGCCCCTCTCACTGGCATATCGGCACATCCCTGCACATTTACTAACCTGACACTCGCTCGCACACCGATTAAGTGCAGCCTCCTTATTTCGCAGAGCCTCAACAACCAGTTTTGACCGTTCGAAGCGCCTATGCAACTCGGTGAATGCCGCCTCCATCGATCGGAGATCCTCGAGAGCCTGCCATGCGACAGAGCGGCATAATATAAAACCGCTTATCCTCATATACCAAACATGCAGAAAACATGGATGAGAATATCTTACCTGAATCTTCTCCCTAAGAATGCCTTCAACCTGTCGATCGCCTGTCAGCTTCTGCTCGTTGAGCCTGCGCAGGCAGCGGTCGAATTCGCCGAACACCAGGTGTGAGCAGTCCACATCGAATCGCAGGCGACCGTTCTCTTCAACCAGGCGCGCAACCTGGGCCTCGGCTTCCAGCAGCCGCCGGTGCAGCTCCGGGTCGCCCTGGGTGGCAGCCTGGACAGCAATCGGGTTAGCTGTCGTCAAGGAATCAGCAGAATTTTCCTCGTTTTTTCTTCCCGATTCCGGCGTCCTTTCCAGTTTCGCTTCCTGTGGAACATCCGGCGAAACTTCCGGTTCCTCTTCCTGTGGAACATCCGGCGGAACTTCAGGTTCCTCTTCCTGTGGAACATCCGGCGGAACTTCAGGTTCCTCTTCCTGTGGAACATCCGGCGGAACTTCAGGTTCCTCTTCCTGTGGAACATCCGGCGGAACTTCAGGTTCCTCTTCCTGTGGAACTTCTGGCGCCGCTTCTAGCTCTGCTTCTTTCGGAATTTCAGGCGCTACTTCCAGTCCTGCCGATACATTCTCCGGATTTGCTACCGAATTCGATTTCGTATCAAGCCGTGACTCGATTTTTGCCTCCACTTCCGGTTCCGAAATAGTCACTGCAGGAGCCTACAAAGTACAAATAAAACCATGATAAATACTGTCACAATTAAAAGCATTAATCCAACATCCAACATACACTAACAAAAACTCTCACCGTCAAAGGCTTGCTACAGACCGCATCTCCGTCACTGTCAGTCGATTTTACAAAGTCGTGCGGCTGCGAAGACGCTAGCGGCGCCATCGCGCCCTCAACCGCCGTCGGCGTCGCTGCTGGCGGAGGGCTGCGGGCAAGTCGCCGACTGGGCAAAAACGGATTGCCGAGCTCGGCCTGTTCGCTATTGAAAGACTGGAATAGCAGACATAGGGCCCTATCATAAAAAAATCCTAATTTTCCGTCTATTATTTACTAAGCAGCTAACAGTTCGCGTGGAAAGCTGTGTAAAATGCGCTCCTATTGCTTAGTCTGTTGAGCGACTGCTCAGAAATGAAAAGGCCTTGCTGCCGTCCTCCGCCCCCTTCTCTTGCAGATCAGGGAACACAGGAGATATGGAAGCGAAGTGACTTCTTTATTCCTCGCTGGATTTCGTTGATTATAAGAATTTAAAGAATTTGATTTATAACGAAGCCCATGGGTTAAAGTAGGAATAAAAAGTTGCAACTTTCAATTTACACTACTATTAGGAGTATTCTGTAGTTAAGTTTTTTAAGTAGAGGGGAAACTGGCTAGCAATAGGTGAGAGTTGGGTCCCCGAAAAAAGTTTTGCAAACCCTCCGAGCTACTAAACTTAAAAGAAGGAACGCAGAAACCGTTACCGTTCACACAATAAGGAACATAATTCCAATGGATATAGTTTATTACAATATAAAAAAACACGAGCAAAAGGTTGCTGCTAAGCGTCAGTAACGGGACAATTGGATAAGCAGGTCAAATTGGTACGGTAATTAGCTTAATAATGAATTGCAGGCAACACTATGCGTTACATGCTACTGACTAAGCGCATGGGGGGCAAAAACATACAATAAAATAGCATAGGCCAGAATGTAAATTAGCTATATAACAATAATAATTTAATAAACGTCGCTGACAACAACTGTGGATGCCTAGGAAACAGTTTAAAAATTCTACACAGGGGAGGCAAAGAATGACAATTGAAGAAACTGGTAATACGGACACAAATGGAATATGTATTATTAAGCTATTCATCAGAAAAGATACATAAACGAGACAAGGGAGGGGAGAACAAAAAGATGCAATCAATTCAGCTATCATTGGTCTTGCTTAGCAACAGCTTATGCCCAGTTTTACACAATATATTTGACCGAAAACTTGATGCAATCGACAGTGCTACTAACAGTAGCATCAGGTCACAGATTTAAATTATGGCGAGTGAAACAAAAAAAAGAAGCGAATTTCGATCTGCAAATTGTGGTGTCGATAATATAATCTGGTAATGTTGAGAGCTTGCCACTTAAACATATTATTTCTCCAAAAAAAACACTATAGTTTTCCTGTCTCCTATTTATACTTCAGTATTAAAGCAGACGCCATTAGCGTCTTTCTCTGATGAAGTGACATCTTGGAGATGAAAAGTCAGCACAACCTCGGAGAAATATGATTTTACTGTGGTTGCTTGTTCCTAGGGGTGTCTGGGGTTCAGGGTCGGGTTTTGGTACCGAGTTTGGGAAAAAATCGAAAACCTGGAGTGGTTCATCATCTAGTACGAGTATTAGACAGATCTGCGCTATAAGACACGATGACAGGATGGGTGACATTTTACAGATCGAATATCCGCTATACTAAAGATATCCGGCCACTTCCGGCTACTTCCGGTTACTTTCGCTTGCCTGGCTCGCTAGCCGTAGGCGGCGGCGGCGGTCCCTTGGCCTCGCACTCGCGCAAATAGTCCAGAATGATGCGATCCCGCTGGGCGGGCAGCGGCTCGAACACCAGGTAGCGCCGGTCCTTGGCCAGAGCTGAGGTCAGGTCGCGGCGGACCGTTTCGCTCTCCTCGTAGCGCCGCCCGGTCTCGTGCGTGATGAACTTGCACTCGTCTAGGAGGCGGCGGAGCTCCTGGCGGGCTCGATCTAGCCGGCCTTCCAGCCAGGCGTTGAACTCGCGCTCGCGTTTCTTTTCGCTGCTGGAGAATCGCTTGTAGCGCGGATCGTCGCGTATGAGCCGGCGGGCCTGTCAATGAAATTAATATGGTTTATTTAGCTGCCTACTTCGCAGGCGAGGGCTTTGGGCACTCAGATCAGACGGTGCCCAGATCAAGAAGCGTCCCAGGGTCACTTGCGTTGCCCGAGAATCGTTACCAGTAACAGGTAAAATAGGTAATGTGACTCTAGACAACTCTAAAACGACGCGACGTCACAGTACAAGACGCCAAAAAGTCGTCAAATAGTCGTCTAAGGGTCAATTTGAGGCGTTTTATTGTCCGTGACTCTAGGGCGCTTCTATGATGACTGTGGGGCCGCAGAGTCGTGTTTAAGACGTGCTAAAATCGTTGTAGAATCACAGAGTTGCGTCTAAAGTGCATCTGCGCCACTTAATGAATATTGGAATCGCATTTTGCATTTATAACGAATCTTTAGTCCATTTGAGTCTTGGACGACTTTTCGAGACTCTTTTACGATTCCGCAAATCGCGCGTGATGCGCTCGTGACTCAACAATTGCCACTCCGTCGCATTACAGTGGTTTGAGTCGTTAAAAAGTCACAGGAGTCGCTACTCCTGTGATTAGAATCCTAGTGAGTTGTTTGCAATGACTCTAGCGATTATCATGACGCTTTTTAGTATGGTTTTTAATAAACTATAATTTGTTTTTGTATTCAAACGAGTAAAACTTTGTTTCACTACAGTAGTGAAAACAGTAGCTACAAAAGTACATATTGGTTAATCCAACAGTAATTTATTTGCCTCTGTTGCAGATTAACAGGCAATGAGGCAAAACGTACATTACTACTTAATAAACATTGTGATAAACTAAAACAGCTTATCAGAAGAAAACTGGAGTGCTTGTTTCGGGCTAACTGACTAAGATACGAAGCACATCAAAGCTTTAATATTTTGCTTTGCTTTGCTCTCAGGCCACGCAAATGCATTGCTTCACCTGGTGCCAGGTGATGTCCAACCCGATGCCGTCGGTCTCGTCTAGGAGGCGGTGGAACATCTCTTTGCTTTTGCCAATAAGAGTCTTCAAATGATCGTCAAAGATGGCCGCCTTTTCGTCCCGGCTGAGGGCTTCGCACGCCTGCCAGCGGGTGTCACGGCGCAGCGCTTTTTTCACTTCACGCCAGGTAGCATCGGGGTGGCGCACCATGTCGGAGAGCAGGGCGCGGAACATGTCGGCAGCTTCCGTGTGCTTATGAGCGTCGCGCTCCTTTGTTTAGGGATGTGAAACAAGACAATTTAGTGAGTAAATAATGTATATGCTTCTATAAATTTTATTAATAACCGCAAGGAGATCCTCATTATCTCTTACTAACTGAATAATTTTTCCACATTCTCACTCTCTCCCCAACATCTCCCATCCTCTTCCCCCATCCTTCCTATCTTCCCATCCTCTCCCCCATCTTCCCCACCCTCTCCCCCATCTTTCCCATCCTCTTCCCCCATCTTCCCCACCCTCTCCCCATCTTTCCCATCCCCTCCCCCATCTTTCCCATCCTCTCCCCCATCTTCCCCACCCTCTCCCCCATCTTTCCCATCCCCTCCCCCATCTTTCCCATCCTCTCCCCCATCTTCCCCACCCTCTCCCCCATCTTCCCCACCCTCTCCCCCATCTTTCCCATCCTCCCCATCTTTCCCATCCCCTCCCCCATCTTTCCCATCCTCTTCCCCATCTTCCCCACCCTCTTCCCCATCTTCCAGACCCTCTCCCCCATCTTCCCCACCCTCTCCCCCATCTTTCCCATCCTCTCCCCCATCTTTCCCACCCTCTCCCCATCTTTCCATCCCCTCCCTCACCCTCTCCTCTATCTTTTCAATACCCTTCCATATCCTCTCCCTTATCTTTCCCTTCTACTCCCCCACCCTCCCTTCTTCCACATCCTCTCCCTCATGTTCCTCATCCTCTCCCTCATGTTCCCCATCCTCTCCCTTATGTTCCCCATCATCTCCCTCATCTTCCCCATCCTCTCCATCAGCTTCCCCATCCTCTCCTTCAGCTTCCCCATCCTGTCCTTACCTTTCCCATTTTCTCCCCTATCTTCCCCATCTCCTCACATCTCTACCTAACGGCTTATATATTAAATATATACGAACCCGAGGAGAACATCAGCTAGACATGTTTACCTTGTCCCGCTCGCGCAGAATAGACGCCATCTCCTCTTTGACGGCCTTCTGGCGCTCCCTAATGCTGGCCTCTTGGCGCTCGCGGCGCTCCCGAACGCGCCGAGTCTCCTCGTCTTCGGCTTCCTCATTGTCGGCTTCGTCATCTGAAGCGGCGGCCGAGGCGCCAGCGGCAGGCTCGCCGCTCTGTTGACCATCTTTGGTGCTGGTATCACCAGCGCTGGACTTCTCTAAAGCTTCACCGCGGTGACCGTGGTGCCGGTCGCTCTTCTGATGAAGGATAGAGGATAGAGGATTGGGATCGGATTATCCACCTACCTTAACTGGCTCCTCTGCTTACCTAGATTATCTATCCTACCTCGCTTATCTACCTCACCTGCTTATCTACCTCACCTGCTTATCTACCTCACCTGCTTATCTACCTCACCTGCTTATCTACCTCACTTGCTTATCTAAATCACCTGCTTATCTACCTCACCTGCTTATCTACCTCACCTGCTTATCTACCTCACTTGCTTATCTACCTCACCTGCTTATCTACCTCACCTGCTTATCTACCTCACCTGCTTATCTACCTCACTTGCTTATCTACCTCACCTGCTTATCTACCTCACCTGCTTATCTACCTAACCTGCTTAGCTACCTCACCTGCTTAGCTACCTCACCTGCTTATCTACCTCACCTGCTTTTCTACCTCACTTGCTTATCTACCTCACCTGCTTATCTACCTCACCTGCTTATCTATCTCACCTGCTTATCTACCTAACCTGCTTAGCTACCTAACCTGCTTAGCTACCTCACCTGCTTATCTACCTAACCTGCTTATCTACCTCACCTGCTTATCTACCTCACCTGCTTATTTATGCAATACCTCACCTGCTTATCTACCTCACCTGCTTATCTACCTCACTTGCTTATCTACCTCACCTTCTTATCTACCTCACCTGCTTAGCTACCTCACCTGCTTATCTACCTAACCTGCTTATCTACCTCACCTGCTAAGCTACCTCACCTGCTTATCTACCTCACATTATCTACCTACCTTCACCCACTTATCTAACCCAACTAAACAGCGGTAGTGGCCATCTAGGACCCCAGTCCAGACACAAGCCTTCTCAAAGAAACAAATTCTCAAACAGATTGATGAGCTCACACTATCTAATCCTTTGATGTAATCCTTGAAGTAGTCCTCCCGCCTTGAGCTGCTCTCCACTGCCCGGTAGCGCGGATCTGAGTCGATGGTCTTGCGGACCTCGCTCCAACGCGACGACCGACTGAGGCCCGACTGCTCCTTCAGCAGCTTGAGGAAGTCTGACTTCGCCTAAAACGGGAGCGGTGGACCGGAGGACGGAGCGCCCGCCGATATGGAGGGTGTAAGAATGAGTCCTGAATGTACATGGCCTGAGTTAAAAAATGCTACACCCTCTCAGTTCCCCAGTTCGTTCATTTTAAAGAAAAATTATAGATAATTTTAGGTCATTGTTTTGAAACAAAATAATTTGCATAGACATCTAGCACGAATATTTGATAGCGACTATAAAGTCTGCAGATAAACCAATCATTCTTATGTATTAAATATACCATAAAAACTGACTGGCTCTTAATACTAAAAATACAACTGGTCGATGATCTGCTAGGGAAAGAGCACACTAATGTACTTAACTCTTCGAAACAGACACCTGGATTGGGGATACAAATGAAAAGTAAATAACTTGCATTTTTTTATTAATCGCACATCATAATTAAGAAACTGGAAAAATGAAAAAAACGCAACAAACAAGTCGATTTTCTTTGCCTGAAGTGAAAGCAACTTTCGTGATGATAATCTCCCTGAAACTGTATCAATAATCAATGCGTGCACTGTATGCGACTAGCAGATTCTAGGCTGGGTCCTGCATTCCTGGCTAATTGTCATTACAAACTAGTTTATGATTTCGGCAGTTTAATAAATAATACAAAACTTTGTTACGAGAGTATTGCTGCATTGGTGACGTAACATAATTCAATATATCATTATTTTTGTCTCAATGCGAAGAGTAGCGACCTGACTTCTGGGTCACGGCATGAAAACAAGGGACGAGTTTTGGCTAGCAAATTTGCCACACTTGTCTTTTGTAGCAATTTGAATCGTTAAGATAATATTGTGTGCAGAAAAATGGCAAAACGATTTTAAAACTTTGCATTTTTACTGAGTTAATGAAAGATAGAAACTGATAGAAGTCATAGAGGCTCACAAACAGTCAGACAGTCTGTCAGAGAGACAGACAGGCAGGCGGACAGACAGACAGACAGACAGACAGACAGACAGTCAGACACACAGACAGACAGACAGACAGAAAGACAGACAGCAGAGAGACAGACAGACACAGACAGACAGACAGACAGACAGACAGACAGACAGACAGCAGAGAGACAGACAGACAGACAGACACAGACAGACAGACAGACAGGCAGACAGACAGACAGACAGGCAGACAGACACAGACAGACAGACAGACAGGGACAGACAGACAGGGACAGACAGACAGACAGACAGACAGACAGACAGACAGACAGACAGACAGACAGACAGGGACAGACAGACAGGGACAGACAGACAGACAGACAGACAGACAGACAGACAGACAGACAGACAGGGACAGACAGACAGACAGGGACAGACAGACAGAAAGACAGACAGACAGGGACAGACAGACAGGGACAGACAGACAGACAGACAGACAGACAGACAGACAGACAGACAGACAGACAGACAGACAGGGACAGACAGACAGACAGGGACAGACAGACAGGGACAGACAGACAGACAGACAGACAGACAGACAGGGACAGACAGACAGACAGGGACAGACAGACAGACAGACAGACAGACAGACAGATCGCTAGTTAATTAAAGCATCATTAGTCACTTTGATATCAATAATAAAAGCATTAAACTTTTCCACTAGCAGCAGCAGCGACACTGAGTTGTTGCTGAAGCAAGAAATGCTAAGACTGAAGCGCGTACGAATACAATAAAGGCATCAGAAGACAAACGTCAGTAATAAATCAGATTGACATCTGACTAGAGCAGGTAAAATAATACAGTTAACTATAAATTCGGCATTGATGATGACAAATCTGTCCCCCCCCCAGTGCGCTACGTGCAAAACGGCTCCCGAGATTTGGGAAGGATCGGGTGATTAAATTCGGATTAGTGCGCGAGGTGAGGTCCACAACAAGAAATTATTTGGCACTTAAAAGAAGTGTACAAAAGAAAAACACACGCCCAGGCCTTGGAGGGCGTCAAGTTAGTATATATATATATATATATATATATATATATATATATAGTACGTTATACGTAATAATATGATAATTATCATAGAATGACAAAAAGACGAAAACTCAATTGATAGCCAGCTGTTAATCACGCTCGCAGTTCAAACGATATTAATATCAACCAACAGGCAGTCGTCAAATTCTAAATAAAACGTATTAGCGTGCAAATTAAATCTGTAAACGCGGCAAACTTATTGGCAGGCCAAGACTAAAATTAAATGAGGTGCAGTGCTTCACTACTGAGTAGGGACGCTGCCTGTCTTCCCACAGTTGAATAATTCCAACGGCTTTTGCAATATTACAATACACTTCTTTTCTGGTCACGCTATCCAGTCCAGCTACTCACTTTAGTTAGTAGCTACAATGTAAATTTTGCTTTCTATCTGTGGCTTCAATTCAAGTCATGGTTGAATTAGCCTAGTGACTAAGAACAAGCCAGAACTGAAAGCAGGCACTCTATTCTAGTTCTAGCTGAGATTCGGCCGTAAGATTCCGCTTCCAGTCCAGCTCTATCCAGAGGTCCCTGGCAGAGTTCAGGATAGGCGCGGGTCTGTCACTTCCAGTCCACCTCTATCTAGAGGTCCCTGGTAGAGTTCAGGATAGGCGCGGGTCCGCTGCTTCCAGTCCAGCTGTATCCAGAGGTCCCTGGTAGAGTTCAGGATGGGTGCGGGCCTGCTTCCAGTCCAGCTCCAGGGGTCACTAGTATAGTTCATGATGGGTGCGGGCCTGCTTCCGGTCCAACTCTACCTAGAGGTCCCTGGTAGAGTTCAGGATGGGTGCGGGCCTGCTTCCGGTCCAACTCTACCAAGAGGTCCCTGGTAGAGTTCAGGATGGGTGCGGGCCTGCTTCCGGTCCAACTCTACCAAGAGGTCCCTGGTAGAGTTCAGGATGGGTGCGGGCCTGCTTCCGGTCCAACTCTACCTAGAGGTCCCTGGTAGAGTTCAGGATGGCGCGGGTCCGCTTCCAGTCCAGCTCCAGGGGTCACTAGTATAGTTCATGATGGGTGCGGGCCTGCTTCCAGTCCAGCTGTATCCAGAGGTCCCTGGCTTACCAATACAGCCGAATGAATCAGCCGAGAACCAATAAATAGAGCATGAAGGAAAACAATAAAACAAGCTATTGATCATGGCAAGCTGCAGCAAGCTGCCGCAAGCTAGTCATTTAGGCACCAGGCATGCGATTGGTCAATCGATCAAGAACAGGTTCTTGTGAGTTAATTAACTACACAAAAGCAGGTGCGCTAAGAAATTATCAATCTTGCATAAGGGGCTAAGTAAAGTATAAATAGCCACAAGATAGCACTAGTAAGCCTTTAGTAGTCAATTAATTAATTTAAAAGTGCAAACGAGACCGCGCGCAAGCAAAAACCGGAGCCCATGATTGCCGAATCAGGTACAAAATATATAACTATTAACTGGCCCAAATGTCTGAGACACTTTCGCGAATTTTTTCTCAAAAAAAACTTTTGGTCAAACAAATGAACTTTAACGAACTTTTACATTAAGAACAAATTACTATAAAAACTTGAGCGTTGTTTTCGGCTCAAATGAGTTTTAATACTTTTAGCGAGAACTCCGTAACTATACTTCATAATACTTATTATTTACTTTGCTGTCGTGAAAATAGATTCGAACTTTTAAGGAGAAAATATTAAAAATAAAATATCAATAAGGTTAACTACATACTCATAAGACATAAATTAATAGCAAAGGCAGACATCCAACGTGAAGAATGGTAAGGCACATTCTGAAGAATCGTAGACATAACCTGAAAAATGGTAGACATAACCTGAAGAATGGTAGACATAACCTGAAGAATGGCAGACATAACCTGAAGAATGGCAGACATACCCTGAAGAATGGCAGACATACCCTGAAGAATGGTAGACATAACCTGAAGAATGGTAGACATAACCTGAAGAATGGCAGACATAACCTGAAGAATGGCAGACATACCCTGAAGAATGGCAGACATACCCTGAAGAATGGTAGACATAACCTGAAGAATGGTAGACATAACCTGAAGAATGGCAGACATAACCTGAAGAATGGCAGACATACCCTGAAGAATGGCAGACATAACCTGAAGAATGGTAGACATAACCTGAAGAATGGTAGACATAACCTGAAGAATGGTAGACATAACCTGAAGAATGGCAGACATAACCTGAAGAATGGCAGACATAACCTGAAGAATGGTAGACATAACCTGAAGAATGGTAGACATAACCTGAAGAATGGCAGACATAACCTGAAGAATGGTAGACATAACCTGAAGAATGGTAGACATAACCTGAAGAATGGTAGACATAACCTGAAGAATGGCAGACATAACCTGAAGAATGGCAGACATAACCTGAAGAATGGTAGACATAACATGAAGAATGGTCGACATAACCTGAAGAATGGTAGACATAACCTGAAGAATGGCAGACATAACCTGAAGAATGGCAGACATAACCTGAAGAATGGCAGACATAACCTGAAGAATGGCAGACATACCCTGAAGAATGGCAGACATAACCTGAAGAATGGTAGACATAACCTGAAGAATGGTAGACATAACCTGAAGAATGGCAGACATAACCTGAAGAATGGCAGACATACCCTGAAGAATGGTAGACATACCCTGAAGAATGGCAGACATACCCTGAAGAATGGCAGACATAACCTGAAGAATGGTAGACATAACCTGAAGAATGGCAGACATAACCTGAAGAATGGCAGACATACCCTGAAGAATGGCAGACATAACCTGAAGAATGGTAGACATAACCTGAAGAATGGTAGACATAACCTGAAGAATGGTAGACATAACCTGAAGAATGGTAGACATAACCTGAGACTGGTATGGTATGACTGGTTAACGAAATATGAAAATATAAGCAATTATTAACTATCAGAATGATCAGGACCTAAATTAGATTGATCTACCTATAAAAATTAAATAAATTTCATTATTAAATATGCAAAACTAACAGTAGAACAATCAATGGCAACATTTCAAGTAGATTGCAAAACACGAGAGTGACAAGTTGTCAGTATGGGCACTCGATATAAATATCAATCAAGCCACCCGACCGAAGATTAAAGTACCTCATCCTCTGCAGCCAGGCACGCGCAAACACAGAAATAGCACAGACAGGCGATTATTAAAAGTTTTAATAACAACCTGTGCACACAAAATTAAACAGAATATATCTATTTTACAGTAAAATTGTCAAAGTTAAGAATAATTAATTTTATTTTAAGTACATACGGTACTATACGAAATATTATATGCCTGTACATTGATTGACACGCAATGTACACTGATTGACACTGATGTACATTGTCGCGCAGTGTATATTGCACGACACGCAATGTACATTGAATATCACTCAATAAAAAATTGAATGACGCGCAGTGTACACATTACTTGACATAGGAGTACATTCACATTTGCTGGTTTATAGCCTATTTGTTTTGTTAAAAAAGGGCTTTTATTCAAAAACAGTACTCAGAATGCGAGACAAATAACTTAGTACTTCAGTACTGGAAGGGGAATTAGAGAAGCGAACAATCGAGCAAAACTTATTGATCCTCCGAAGTCTCAACCGGGCTTGCTTGCAGCCCGAAAGGTAAAATGCTAACACAGGACTTCCAATTCTTGCCCCTTAGAATTGCAATGCAGACAGATTCGTGGCACAAACCTTGATTTTCTCATCTTTCACTCTTCGGCAGTGTCAAGCAATGGCGCCATAGATGTCTGCCGTTCGTCCGTCACGGGTGAGCAATAATATTAGCGATTGGATAGAAAGAGAAAGAGACAGGGTGGGTCGGAATGCGACAAATGAGAAGCTGCGGTGCTATTAGTTTCGCTTAGTTTAACAGTCGGAGCAAGGAGCGCGTATGGCATGGGTCACGAACGCACGGTACAAGAATTCAAATAATCAACCAAAATAGAATATGATGTACATACTACTAGCACTTGATAAAAGAAGCAAATAAAAGCATTAATGTGATGGATAAATTCTGTAATCTGCTTGTTTTTTTCTCTCACGTAAGTAAGTAATTGAATTATTTGTTTGTTTGATTAATAAAACTGACTCGTTTGATTGTTACGAGATTGGAATGTCCTAACTATTATACCTATAAGAGTTCGATAACTGAATTAATAAAATCTATCTAAGCTGCTCATGTGGGACTTTGTGGGAAATGACGAATAGCGTAAAATTCTCTAAGTATCGTATGCGTTATAATTTATAATGTTACAAATCTAAAGCAAATCTACGCAAGTCATATAACGGATGTTGCCAAATTGGATTGGAACAACAGATACTATATATTTTAACAAATTTCTGTGTAAGCTACTTTCAGTTCAGTAGAAAGTCAAATAGAAACATTTTTAATGTACTTTAGGGAACGACTCGTTTATTGACCCCTGGCTTGCCTTGTTTTTAATCTTTCTCGGGGCTTACAGCCTAGAATACTATAGAGACACATTTAATAGCCCTCTTAACCCTTAGGCCCAATCTGCCATGTACACACACAAAGGCTCGTTTATTGGCCCTCCCAGCTGAACCCTAAAAATCTCTACCCCCGCCCCGCCGCCCAGTTTTTATTGCCTTCCTTGGTGTTCTAGTCTAAATCTGCCTGCCATGTACATTTCAGTAGCGCTAGCTAATGTACATTTATAACTGCGCACCAATAGCGAGTTCCTTACGTCTGCAAGTCAGTAGTCTTTCTTTTCATAAAAAGCTTACAAATTCTTCCTTGCTACTGAACTGAAGTAGAGAAGCTATTTTACACTAAGCAATGATATGCATCAAGTGGCCCATCAAGTTATCCTAATAACTGGTTGGCATTTTCGTACCTAGGGAAAAATCCTGCCATGAAAGAGCCATTAAATATCTCGATGCTTATGAATGCCCGCACAATATTAGGACAGCATTCTGGAATTTCGCGTGCCGGCATTGTAGTAGTACATGTAGTGCAAATAAAACTGTGTGGTGAATTCCTCTTAGTAGAAAAAATACGGACTGAAAAATTAGCCTAGTAAAAGTAGTCAGTATTCCAGCTCTGGTAATGAATATATGCAATTCTAATATACAATTTATTACTAACCTGTTCTCTTAAATTACCTAATAAGTCTCAAATAAAATTATCCTGTCTTTACTACTTATGCACTCATGAAATAGAAACAGTACTACAGAAATTCAATTAGCAAACGAATGCTCATGATAGTACACTAAGTTAAATATTTTTCCACAGTTCCTCGACTCATGAATCCATTAATTTATTAATACGCGAGTTGTTGAAGCTTGTGTGTAAAAAGCAATAAACTTGTTGTAACGAAAAAATCAATACAGTTAGTTCAAGCGACAGAAATATTCGCTGTGAACAAACAGAACATAGCAATCAGTAAAATGTGACACATTTACTACTAAGGATAGCCAATGGAGTGGCACATGCGACTACGCAGTTCGATGTGCATAGGAACAATATAGATTATTCATTAAATTCTTCGGCTAGCTTTGGTGTTTGAGCGTCATTTACTTGAGACAGGCGCGTCAAGCTTCGGCGCATAATGAGATTTCAGAAACCAATTCGCACTGCGAACTACTCGCTTAACTTTCTCCAGATATCCCACTCCTCTCTCTCCAGACACCTCACTCCTCTCTCCAGACACCCCACTCCTCTCTCTCCAGACACCCCACTCATCTCTCTCCAGACACCTCACTCCTCTCTCCAGACACTCCACTCCTCTCTCTCCAGACACCTCACTCCTCTCTCTCCAGACACCTCACTCCTCTCTCTCCAGACACCTCACTCCTCTTACTCCAGACACCCCACTCCTCTCTCTCCAGACACCTCACTCCTCTCGCCAGACACCCCACTCCTCTCTCTCCAGACATCTCACTCCTCTCTCCAGACACCTCACTCCTCTCTCCAGACACCCCACTCCTCTCTCTCCAGACATCTCACTCCACTCTCCGAACACCCCACTTCTCTCTCTCCAGACAACCCACTCTTCTATCTAGACACGCCACTCCTCTCTCTAGACATCCACTATTCTATCTAGACACGCCACTCATTTCTAGACATCCCAATCCTCTCCTCATACATCCAAACACCCCTCACTCTTTTAAACACCCAACCACTTCTTCAAACACCCACTCCACTCTTCAAACACCCACCCCACTCTTTAAAACATCTACTCCACTCCTTCAAACACCCAACCACTCCTTCAAACACCCACTCCACTCTTCAAACACCCACCCCACTCTTCAAACACCCACCCCACTCTTTAAAACATCTACTCCACTCCTTCAAACACCCAACCACTCCTTCAAACACCCAACCACTCCTTCAAACACCCAACCACTCCTTCAAACACCCAACCACTCCTTCAAACACCCAACCACTCCTTCAAACACCCAACCACTCCTTCAAACACCCAACCACTCCTTCAAACACCCAACCACTCCTTCAAACACCCAACCACTCCTTCAAACACCCAACCACTCCTTCAAACACCCAACCACTCCTTCAAACACCCAACCACTCCTTCAAACACCCAACCACTCCTTCAAACACCCAACCACTCCTTCAAACACCCAACCACTCCTTCAAACACCCACCCCACTCTTCAAACACCCACCCCACTCTTCAAACACCCACCCCACTCTTTAAAACATCTACTCCACTCCTTCAAACACCCAACCACTCCTTCAAACACCCAACCACTCCTTCAAACACCCACCCCACTCCTTCAAACACCCACCCCACTCCTTCAAACACCCACCCCACTCTTTCAAACACCCACCCCCTCCTTCAAACACCCACGCACTCCTTCAAACACCTACCCACTCCTTCAAACACCTACCCACTCCTTCAAACACCCACCCCACTCCTTCAAACACCCACCCCACTCCTTTAAATACCCACCCTACTCCTTCAAACACCCACCCACTCTACAAAAGTCCAGATAGACCCAACTCCCTGACAGCTAGGCCCGGGCAATCCAGACACGAATACAAACATATTCTTCCATATAACTATCACTAAACCTTAGTTAATTATGCCAAGCAGACATGGAAATTGTTTGTTAAGAATGCACAAAACTTATCCCAATAATTTGGACTCACCTTTTCCTTCTCACGCTGCCTCTCCTCCCTCTCCTGTTTCTTCAAATCCTCCGTGATGTAATCGTGAAACAGCAGCTCCCGTTCGCGAGCCTTTTCGATGCCCTTGAACCGGTCGTCTTTGCCCCATCTGGCCGAGAAGTCCTGGAACGTGGTTCTGCAAGTTGGCGATAATATAGGCACTAAATGAAACCAATAATAGAAAACCAAAGATCATTTACAGATGAAGAAGTAACTTAACTCAGAGGGATAGAATCTGCCTTTAAAAGCATTAGAAAGATTATTGGTGTTATCAAAATAGGTGTTATTTTGGAGGGGTTTCGAGGCCAAGTAGCGTCCCAGAGTCTCTTGCGTCGCCCAAGATTCGTTGCAGGTAACATTAAATAGGAAAGAACTTTAGACGACTCTAAAACGACGTGACGTCGCGTTACAACTACAAGTCGCCAAAAAGTCGTCAAAAAGTCGCCTAGGAGTCAAACTAAGGCGTTTTATTGTCTGCGACTCTGGGGCGACGCAACTGACTCTGGGGTCGTAGAGTCGCTGTGGAATCACTGAGTTGCGTCTAAAGTGCATCTGCGTCACTTTATCGATCGAGTCTACTAGAGTTGGTAGAAAGTTAAGCGCTAACACGAATTTAGGACGACTTTTTTGCGACTCTCCTAAGCACGGTAAAGTTTTCAACGGGTTAGTCATCTGCAGGGCGACTGGCTGTTGATTAAACTATTAATAAATAAATTGGACTCAAGCAAGAACAGTTTAAAGCAATTTTGCAGTTGAGCACTGAGACGGGTCGCCATCATAAGCTCGAAAAATCACATCGTCGTAAACAGGGTTCCATCACAAGCTCGAAAAGTCACATCGTCGAAAACTGATTTAGCAACCACCATCACAAGCTTGAAAAGTCACAAGCTCGAAAAGTCACATCGTCGAAAACTGATTTAGCAACCACCATCTCTAGCTCGAAAAGTCACATCGTCGAAAACTGATTTAGCAACCACCATCTCTAGCTCGAAAAGTCACATCGTCGAAAACTGATTTAGCAACCACCATCACAAGCTTGAAAAGTCACAAGCTCGAAAAGTCACATCGTCGAAAACTGATTTAGCAACCACCATCTCTAGCTCGAAAAGTCACATCGTCGAAAACTGATTTAGCAACCACCATCTCTAGCTCGAAAAGTCACATCGTCGAAAACTGATTTAGCAACCACCATCTCTAGCTCGAAAAGTCACATCGTCGAAAACTGATTTAGCAACCACCATCTCTAGCTCGAAAAGTCACATCGTCGAAAACTGATTTAGCAACCACCATCTCTAGCTCGAAAAGTCACATCGTCGAAAACTGATTTAGCAACCACCATCTCTAGCTCGAAAAGTCACATCGTCGAAAACTGATTTAGCAACCACCATCTCTAGCTCGAAAAGTCACATCGTCGAAAACTGATTTAGCAACCACCATCTCTAGCTCTAACCCTAATCCTAAGGCACCAACTCTAACCCTAACCTAACCCTGAACCCTAACCCTAAGACACTAACCCTAACCCCTAACCTAACCCTAACCCCTAACCTAACCCTAAACCGTAACCCTACTTTTCGACGATGTGACTTTTCGAGCTTGTGATGGTGGTTGCTAAACTTTTCGACGATGTGATTTTTCGAGCTTGTGATGGGCCCCCACTGAGACTAGGTTTGTGTTTTTATGTACATCGATTCAAGTATTTTTAGTCAAAAGTCTGACTGGCACCGACCAATATTCTTACAGTGATCTACTTTCTCACTCTCGCAACAGTGTTTGTGTCTTCGTTTTTTCAATGTAAGCAAGGTTCTGTTCAACAGAATAAGTTTTGAAAACGACACCTGTACAGATAGGATGCGTGAAACACTGGATTTGAGTCTGCTAATAAATTGGCCAACTTTGGTAGTGCGAAAACGACTTTGATATTTACAAAGGCATTTTACGGAAGGCATTTTCCATATACCTTTTTAAAAAGTTAGAACAATGGCCTTTACCTTAAATCACTAATAAACTAAACTAATCCGCTACTCACTTGGCGCTAACTTTAGCCTCCTCGAGCAGCGCTTTGTAGGCCTCCTTCTTCTCCCTCAGCTTCCTGTTCTTCTCCAGCCGCTCCTCCTCGGCCCTCTCCTTCATGTACTGGTCGAACACCAGCTTGCGCTCCTTGCTGGGCAGCAGCAGATAGCGCGGGTCAAACACGATCTTGTGCAGCTCTTTGTCCCAAGTGCTGAAAGCTGACACCTGCTTCTCCGCCAGCATCTCCCGGAACTGCTGCATCCGGGCGTCCAACGGCAGGCTGGCCCGCTCCCGCGCCGCCTGCACCTCCGCCTCGAACGCGTTTACCTTTCCCGGCTCAATCTTGTCCCGCTCCAGCAGCGGCTTGTCGTCATCGTCATCTTCGCCGAGGTCCTCGTTCTCCTCGTCCTCCTTGTCTTCTTTGTCCTCATCGTCGTCCTCGTCGTCGTCATCCTGATTAGAGCCGCTGCTGCCGCTGTCTCGGCGTCGCTTCTTCTGCAGCTGCTGCCGCTTCTTCTCGGCAGCGGCCCGGCGGCGCCGCTTCGCCTTTCTTCGATCCTCGTCATCGTCATCGTCGTCGTCGTCATTGGAATCGTCGCCGTCCTCGTCGGTGCCGGACTCGTCGTATTCGCCGTCTTCTTCATCGTCATCGTCGTCGTCCGAGCCGCTGCGCTTTCTTTTCTTCTTCTTCTGGCCGTCGGCGGTCTTCTTCTTTTTTGTATCAAGCTTAGCAGAAGAGACTTTCTTTTTTTTAGCTGCCGACGCGCCGGTGGCCGATTTGCCGGCCGCGCGTTTCTCCGCTGCCGCGCCTTTGCCGAGAATTTTTTCGACCTCCTTGACGCCAACCAGCTCCTCCGGCCGGTCCCACAGCGACAGCCGCTTGGATGGATTGAAGAAGAACACCCGATCGTCGCCTGTCCAAACAACACACCAGGGGGTGCCGGGCACCGGCTGGCTCTTCACGGGCCGGGACTTGTCCTGCTGCTGCTGCTGAGACTGAGCAGCCGCTTGTCGCTTGTCCACCTCCGCCACCTGCTGACTGACGCCAGTCGTGGCAACGCTGGTCGGAACTGCTCCATCTTTGGCCGCCGTCAAGGAAGCCGCCGCCTGAGTCTCTTTCATAATAGGCGGCGGTGCCGCGGCTGGCGCAGGCGGCTTGCCGCCGGCCTCCCAGGCTAGCAGCGGGGCCGGCTTCTCCCAGACGGTCTCGCTGGTGCGCAGGTTGTGATAATATGGCCGGCCATCGTCCGCCCGGTACTCGGCCCATTCGGCCACTTCTGGCGGCTTGGCGGGACCGTTGGGCGGCGGCGGCTGCTGCTGCTGTTGCTGGCTCATGGTTAGCAGCCCGCCGGACATGCCGAACAGAGGCGGAGCCGAAGTCGCCGGCGGCATGCCGGATCGGACGGCCGACCCTCCGGCAGACATGGGGCCGCCAGCCGCCGCGCCTGGAGGGGCGCCTTCGGCTACAGCGTCGACCTCCGCCTGAAAAATGGTGCAGCGTCTCTCTGTCTGTCTGTCTGTCTGTCTGTCTGTCTGTCTGTCTGTCTGTCTGTCTGTCTGTCTGTCTGTCCACATGACTATTATCAGCAGATCTGTCTGACCACCTCACGATTTGGCTATACGCTTTCATCTTACTAATCATCTTACTAATCGGTTACCTACATTCCTATTGCATACGAGGGGTGATCAAAAAGTTCTGCAAGTGACCTCACAACTCAGTGTTACAGCAACCACGGCGTCTAATCAGTGTCACATTCTCTCAAAGTACTTTCCACCACTATCTATGCACCATCGCAATGCGTATGCACCATGTCTGAAAGCAGTCATGGTACTCCGAAGTTGGTATACCCGATAGAGCTGAATGTACCGCTTGGTCAAGGTCTTGTATGTGTGAAAACGGCCTCCCAGAAATGACGGATTTGATCCGCATTGTCATGGTGCAGCAGGAGTCGAGGTCTATGTCTGGTTCGCGCACGTTCCTGCCGCTCCTGCAGCACGCCTGGCAGAACAGTGTCTGTGTAGTACCTGGCAGTCACTGTGGCACCCGCTGGAAGGATGTTTACCGATACAACACCCTGAGAGTTGAAAAAATGGTGAATATCCGCTTCCGACTGCGGAATCCGGTCTTCAGCACCTTGGGCCTCGGGCTCATCTTCTGCCAGCCAGACCATGTTAAACTGCTTATCCTTCATGGTAAAAGAAGGAGATCCAACATTCTTCTCCTGTGATGACATCCGACAGTCGTCGTGGGCCGTGGGGCTCAAACATTTGCACCCACAAGCGACAGATGCGCACCCTCTCTGCTTGCTGCTCCGGAGTGAGAAGATGGGGTACCCACCGAGCGCAGGTCTTTGTGCGGCCCAGTTGCTCATGCATGATGTTATGAGCACTTCCATAGCTGACACTAAGCTCATAGGCAAGGAATCTTAGCGTAATGCTCCAATACTCATGAATTATTGCATTGGCATGGGCCACGACATCTTCGGTCACGGATGTGCGGGGTCGGCCAGACCTCGGTTCAGCGTTGAAGCTGTGCCAGCCTTCCAAGAAATGGCGCAGCCAGCGGGCAACCGTGTCAAATGATGGAGCAGAGTTAGCTAAAACATTCACCAGATCGGTGTGAATCTCAGTCACTTTGCAACCAAGTTACATGCACATAAAGATATAGAAGCGAACGCTGTCTTTTGATGTTTCCATCAGCTACTGAAAACACATGGAAAATATATGGCTTTGAAATTTGACTGGAGCATATTTGGAAGCCAAAAATGCATATTAATATAGCAAACAGATATAGCCGCATATGTGTAAGTTTTTGGCTTTTGCCGATTCTATAATTAAAAGCTATAACAAGAGGTTGCAGAACTTTTTGATCACCCCTCGTATTTAAATCTGTCTGCCAGCTTACATGGTCTGGTTGCTATCGGAGCAGTCATGCCTACCTGAGTCATAATCCGAGCCCCTTCAGGCCGTTCCCAGCGAGTCTCGCGGCTGCGCAGATGATAAAAGTACGGCTTTCCTTCCGGCGTGCAGTTCTCAACCCACACATTCTCTGGCGGCGGCGGAGGCGGCGGCGGCGGGGCGCCGCCCATCATGGAGTTGGGCGGCGGGCCCATCAGATGAGGCGGCGGCGGGCCACCAAACGACGGCGGCGGCATTCCGTAGCCGGGAGGGCCGAGATGCTGCGGATGAGGCTGCTGCTGCTGCTGCATCGGGCCGCCCATCATGTGCGGCATAGGCGGCCGCATCATCCCGGATGAGGAGGAATTCTGATTCGGCATCAAATGCTGCGGCGGCGCCTGCTGCCGATGCGGTGGCATGCCGGGCGGCGGGGCCCCGCGCAGACCCATAGGCGAGGCCATGTGCGGCGGCGGCTGCTGCATGGCATGCTGGCCGGGCGGCCCCCCGGAGCCGCCGCCAACCATAGAGACTGGCGTGGGCGGCGGCGGGCCGGAGGGCATGAAGCCGGGCGGAGGCGGCATCCCGGACCGGTCTGTCGGCATGCCGGGCGGCGGCACGCTAAGGTTTGGCGGCGCTGGTGGCATCCCCGACTGCTGCTGCTGGCCGGAGCCACCCTGGCCTGGCATTGGAGGGCGAGGCTGCTGCTGCTGCTGCTGCGGAGGCCCAACCCCGCCCGGTGGCATCGGCCGGGATCCGCTCAGGCCGCCAAGCGGCGGGGGAGCGCCGCGCTGCTGCTGCGGCGATGGCGGCGGGCCACTTATCGGAGGCCGCCAGCCAGGAGGCGGCTGGCCGCGAAGCATAGGCGGCAGGCTGCCTCCTCCGCCACCTCCGCCCCCGCTGCCGCCGCCACTACGGATTCCGGCGCTGTTAGGCGGCGGTCCCCGCGGTGGAGGACCTCTAGGCGGAGGACCGCGGAAGCTCTGCTGCTGCTGCTGCTGCTGCTGCATCGGCGGCGGACGCAGAGGCGCTGGACCAAAGGAACCGCCTGGTCCGCCTAGGGGCGGCCTGCCAGATCAAAATAAATTTATGAAAAATACATGAAAGCAAAATAGGAGGCTAAATGGCTGTTGCTGAATAATTTACAGCCTAGCAAGTGGATTTTATCTTTGAATTAAGAATTAACTTATAACCTAAAAGGATTGCCCATCTAAGTAGTCAGTTTAGCTAAGATTCTAGCAGAAGGAAAGACAGGTATTGGAGAATAGTAGATATAAATTAGACATGCAGATATAGAAGATAAAACTATAGAAGTGGTAGAAAGGGGAGAAGACTATATGAATGGGAGAAAGAAAAGTTTTTAAGTGGGAATTAAAAGATTTATGTAAGAGGGAGTAAAAGGGCCAAACAAATATCCGTATAAATTATAAGCCAAAAAAACAACATGTTGTCTAAAGTCTAATTCATGCATTATTTCTTATTTTAGATGTTCATTCAATTTGAACAATGCAAATTCCTACTAGTGTTCTTCATAAGTGACAAGACATTTAAAATTGTATCAAAAGACATGCATTGATTGGAATGAAACAAAATAAAAATACCAAAAGGAGAATCCATCTTGGAAGACAATTGTAATGGCTACTTCTGATGGAGTCAAACAGTATGCAATCATTTTTTTAGTGTGAAGATGACTATCAATCGTTAGACTTATTGGGATCATTTAGCACAGCATAAGACATATAAAAAGTGGCCAATTGAACCCATGCTGCATGAAATTGAATATGTTGAAAGACTTCCTGATCCAAAAAAGCATTTTTGACACAAGCCTTTAGATCATTTCATCACTGATGGCGCTAAAACTAATGGCAATCCTAAAGTTTGCATGAGTTGGGCTTTTAAACTGTCACATCTAGAATACCAGTCAACACCTGCTTAGATCTCAAGCTGGAATGTCCTTTGCCATCTTTGCCATGCATATCAGTTTTGCAGTGTGGCGTCTTTTCTTGGTAAGCTCTTTCTGCCTAAGGAGGACTATGATTTAAGCAATTTGGAAGCAGCCATTTTTAGGACAAAGATGCCACAGGTATTGTGGATGAGGATGCCACAGGTATTGTGGATGAGGATGCCACAGGTATTGTGGATGAGGAAGCCACAGGTATTGTGGATGAGGATGCCACAAGTATTGTGGATGAGGAAGCCACAGGTATTGTGGATGAGGAAGCCACAGGTATTGTGGATGAGGAAGCCACAGGTATTGTGGATGAGGAAGCCACAGGTATTGTGGATGAGGAAGCCACAGGTATTGTGGATGAGGAAGCCACAGGTATTGTGGATGAGGATGCCACAGGTATTGTGGATGAGGAAGCCACAGGTATTGTGGATGAGGATGCCACAGGTATTGTGGATGAGGAAGCCACAAGTATTGTGGATGAGGAAGCCACAGGTATTGTGGATGAGGAAGCCACAGGTATTGTGGATGAGGATGCCACAAGTATTGTGGATGAGGATGCCACAGGTATTGTGGATGAGGATGCCACAGGTATTGTGGATGAGGATGCCACAGGTATTGTGGATGAGGAAGCCACAGGTATTGTGGATGAGGATGCCACAGGTATTGTGGATGAGGATGCCACAGGTATTGTGGATGAGGAAGCCACAGGTATTGTGGATGAGGAAGCCACAGGTATTGTGGATGAGGATGCCACAAGTATTGTGGATGAGGAAGCCACAGGTATTGTGGATGAGGAAGCCACAGGTATTGTGGATGAGGATGCCACAAGTATTGTGGATGAGGAAGCCACAGGTATTGTGGATGAGGAAGCCACAGGTATTGTGGATGAGGATGCCACAGGTATTGTGGATGAGGAAGCCACAGGTATTGTGGATGAGGAAGCCACAGGTATTGTGGATGAGGAAGCCACAGGTATTGTGGATGAGGATGCCACAGGTATTGTGGATGAGGAAGCCACAGGTATTGTGGATAAGGATGCCACAGGTATTGTGGATGAGGATGCCACAAGTATTGCAGACTAGGATGCTGCATGTGTTGCAGACAAGACTATTGTTAATATTGAAGAACAATTAGCCAAGCCTACTTTTTCTAATGGTTGTGCTGCTAGTAGTGTACAACCAAGAAATGGTAGCATATTTCCAGAGTTATGCACACTTTTTTCTCTTCAACCCTTGCCTGCTCTGCAATTATCTTCCTTCTTCAACTTCTTGCTAGGTTTGGTATAGAAGTCCCAACAACATATTGTGCATTTCAATGATACCCTTTGCTTGCTCTACAAGCATCCACAAGTCAAAGCAATGTGAAATGGCAACTATATCTACTTTTCTTTGTCCAATAATCTGCACTATGCCTTTCAAAATTTCTTGTTAGGTAATAAGTCTCATACTGGTGAGGTGCAACTTTTATTTAAGGTCAATGTTGATGGCCTGCCCCTATGGAAAAGCTTAGTTGAATTTTGGCCAATCTTAGTGCAGTTTGGCAGATGTAAGCAGTTTTTTCTATTTCTACTTTCTATGGGCCAAAATGGACCAAAATGGGAAGCCTCCCTTGAATTTGTTCCTCCAAGACTTTATTTGCAAAGTCAATGTTCTTTTTTTGCTCTTAAGATGTTTTTCTTAATCTATGGACTCATGTGGCCAACTATTTTTTTATCAGAGTTGTCATCAGATGCATTCTATTTAAAAATATCAGGCATTATCCAAATCCAGAAAATAAAGTTACAATAAAAAGCTATAATTATAAGTGTTTTGATCATAACAGGTATTATTATAAAAATTTTAAAAGAAAATGATTTGAAAATATCATAGTTTGACTTACAATAATTGGCTTTACTATAATAAAAATAAAAAGTCTCTAGTATACTCAAGGATCAAAGCCTCCAACACTCCAATTTTGAGACAACTTGCAGGTTCCACCAAAGTAATAGTACTTACACTTTATCTTCTACTATGGGAGGCCTATAACTAGAGTTAGGTATTTTTGGATTCATAATTAAAGCTTACTAGCATAGTTTGCAGTCAAAAATGCCAAATTCATATATGGAAAGATCAAAGAAGCAAATATTTTGCAATACATAAGTCAAATCTTCAGTTTTGTATATCAAACAGACTTAATAAGGATATTGAAAAGGGTGCAAAAGAGCACTAAGGAAGAAAATATACAAAATATTCTTGAACTACCCAAACCAAAGTCATCTACAAGACTTCCCAATTGTAGCATGTTATCTATAGCAGCTTTTGTCAGTGCCAGCCACTCATGTTGTAGCTGCCACTGAAAAAAGGCTTTGAAACTCACTACCTATCTAGCTGTGCTTCAAATCCAGTTTTAACATTAAGACATTTTATAGACAACCAATTGACATCCTTATATGAGCAAAATTTGCTAGATTATTTGGTATCAGAATTTATTATTTTTATACATGTACTATTATAAAAATTCTATAAACAGATTACTGTCTCTATTGTAGAGAGACAAGCCTCTATATCCAATTAAACAAAGGTTATTTATGACTATTTGGCTATTGTAGTAAATGGAAAAAATGGAGTAGTAATGCTGCAGAGTGACCTTCTGGCCCTATTTGAACTGTCAAATTCTAGTAACACTGCTGATAGCATTTTTAAAATCCAACAACCTACTTTTTAGGAAGAAATGTCTGCCTTGATAACAGATACTAAAAAACTTCTTATTGCAGCACAAATCAAACTGAATTATTCAAATTAAAGACAAATTTACTCAAATTTCTACTATACTAGTTTTGATTCTAGCCACTAATCACTTTTGGCTCCTGGCCATGGATTTCTCATTGAAAAAGGCCTATTATCTAGACTGACTAAGCTTATCTACTAGGCATCAAATTGCAATATAGTATAAGAATAAATTCAAATAAGTTTTAACAGTCAATCTTCTGTTGATTAGTATGAGTGCATTAGTCCTATGGTTTACATTGTTGAAGCACATAAAACTTTTTAGCTTTTATCTTTTGGGCCTCTTTGGGCAGCTTCAATTTAGCCAATTTACTAGGTCAGCATTTTACACTTGATATATAACAAGAAAAAGACTTCTATTCTTGTGGCATATCTGCCTTTTTGGTCAATGCTTTTTAAAAATGCACTATTCTGAATAATACTTTGCAAAAGAAACTATAGGCTGCATGCCAGCTAATCAGATTGGCTCTTAAAAACTTTTGCAAAGAAACAATCTAACCTTACTGCAAGCTTTGTGGACTTGAGGAGCCACCTAGGAGGGATACAGAAATAGATTGGATAAGGTTAACAAATTTTACTATATTCTTAATTATACTTGCGCAACCCCCCTGATTTACACTGGCCATGCGACTTACTTTTTGACCAATAATGCGACTTACCTGTGAAAGAAACCTAACGCAATTTTGGGTAAACGGCCAGCAGAGTAACTATGACTATCTTTTAAGGGCTAAATGCCTCGTCATCTAATTAGTACTATGTCTATTCTTTAGGCTGGGCCAGGCTGGGCCAGATCGGCTAGCAGTTGTGCATATATGTTATTGCTCACAAAAGGTCAAACTTTTAATATTTCTTTAATGTAGATTGACTGCCCATTGTGTCTATTTTGGTATCATAAGTCTTGCTGGCCTTTATCTATTAATGCTAGCATATGCAGAGTGCTATCTATAGATCAATAGCTAAGACAATTGAAAAAAATTAAGAGAACTAGCACACTGTATTTTTTCTTACTTTATTGCCATTGTTTTGTTTAATAACTTTGACTCATGTTATACCTTGATAGTTTGCTTTGACTTTGCTTTTGCTTTGCTTTGATACTTTTAAGTATCAACAAAACTTTCCAATCATTTTAAGTGCTAAAAGCCTTATTTTAAAGTTAGGAAATGCATAAAAATTGTAATTGGTATTTAGGACTCAAAGAAAACTATTCAGCACTATATTGCAACAAAAGATCCATGAACTATTATTCAGGCCTTTAAAATTCCATTGTAGACACATTTCAAGTGCAATTTTTTCTAAATTAAATGTTGATTAGGAGCACTTGCAATGTCAATTAAAAGCAAGAGCATGCAAAAGCTTTCCCTTGAAATTTAACTAACAACAAGCAAATATTTTTAGCAAAAGCAGGAGTCTTTTTTTGACTTAGAGTTGAATAGGAAATATACAATAATGTTTTAAACAAAAAATCTCCTTAGAGGAAGCACTATACTATATGTGTGAAACATATCATTGTTGCTAAAATAGGCATAGAGGTATAGAAATTATTCTCTATTCAAAAAGATCTTTATAAAAAATTAGAAAATTCCCTTTAAACTTAAAGCAGAGTTGTAATACTATAAACTTTTGTGTTCCTAAACTGTAGTTTTTTAGATTTTTCTATAATTAAATAAATTAATTTTTTTCTATCAAAATAAAGCTTACAAATGTGTAAAAAGATGGCTAAAATAAAGCCTGCATTGAGCATCCTTGTTAAAAAGAGGACTTGTTTATTTGAATTGTCTATTTAAATATTTGTCAAGAAATTACGATATATAAACTTATTATTAATTTTTTCTATTTACCATATAAACTGCAAAGCCTATGTGTGCCTAAATTTTTGGATATATATTACATGCTCTTAACAGTGATGGGCATAGCGGGTGCTAAATTTGAATATAGCACCGCTATGATTTTTGAAATTCGCTAATATTGCTAAATTGAATAACTTAACATATGCTACAAAAGTGCCATTACATTTAGCTCAAATTTGCTAAAATTGAAATTTGCTAAATTTTAGGCAACAAATTTTCTTTTACATTGTTTTTTAGGGTTCTCAGTCTTCTAAACAATTTTGTTTTACTGATTTTAACTTTTAAAATCTTTTTTAATGTACGTAACATAATAGTATTTAGAATTTACAGGAATTTACTGAATTACTATGTAGGCTTTTGCAGTTTTGCTTTCCTTTCTTTAGGCTATTTTGTAATTAAAAAATTATTAATAATAATAATAAGTAATAAGTTAATAACTAATAATATAAAATAATACAGCATACAGCCATACAGGCCACTCAGCCAGCTGATCATCATTGTGATCTGATTTGATTTGATTTGATACATGAATAAATTGTGATTCATTGATTTATGACATTGTCATCAACTCATTGTCAATTGTCATCATGTCAGAAACAGAGTCAGATTCTATTAAGTCCAAGAATTTGAATACCAATGCTGATGCTGTTGCTGACACTCACATAATTGAAGTCACTGATGACAATGATGAAGCACAAGAATTGCAGAATCAAAACCCTAATCCTTCTCCTCATATTAAAAAGTATTTTGTTTTTCAAAAATGGGAAGTAAAGAATAAGAATGTCTATTCTAGTTCTTCCTCAAACTCTAAGCAGTCAAAGAAAGGGGCTGCAGCTGCAGCAATGTCAACAAGTCAAACAGCGGGTGGCACAAGACCAGCGTCCATGTTGCGCCCCTGGACACTCCGCCAATGTGGCAGGAGCTTTGTGCATCCCTGTACATGCCTGGGGTGACAAATTGGTCTCACCTCCAGGTATGCCACCTGGGAGAGTTGTCCCCCACTGCTGGGTTGGTGGTAGATGGCAGTTTTTACAGTGTAAGTCGGTCTGTGGAGGAGCCCTGCGCACCAGGATTTGGGTCCCCACACTCTCTGGCCACCCGCCGCAGGCCACAAATTGGATTCTGTCTTCTACTGTCCGCCCATGCGGAGTCAGCAACCCGGCTGTATGGTGCTAAGCACCCAGTCCTATTAGCTACAGCTATAATGTCCATGACCCAAATATGAAGAAGAAGAAGTCAAACAGCTTGCCCTGTTTTTGTTTGTCAATTATGCTTGCCTAAAACAGTCTTGGTTAGAGGAAGGTCTAAGGAAGAGAGCAATGTCTGAGGTAAGTTTTGCTTCTTGTCTATGCTCTTTTTTTCAGTAGTATAGTATTTTTGTTTAAACTCTTTCTGTTTGCTTTGCATTAGCCTTTTTGCTTTTTGTAGCTGTAGGTTAGGTAATAGGTTGATTCTAGAATTTCTTGCTCTATACATACTCTTACTCTACAACCTATGTCTTTACTCTAACTAATTTTCTAAGGAGTCAAAGACTAAGGCTTATTAGTTACTACTAGTTTATTTATAAATTATACTAATTATTAATTAAGATTAAGAATAAACTAATGTCATATATTATATTTAATAAGCAATGAATTTTTAATTATGAGTCATGACTCAAATTGAGTCAGTCATGAGTCAAACTGAAATAAATATATATTCTAATTTCTAGATTACAAATTTACCTATAAATAATAACAAGTAGTAAATAAAATAAATATTGAGATGAGAAGTAAAAAAACATACACAAATAAACTTAATATTTAGAGCAGAACTACACATAAACTAGAAATCTAGTATATAAAGTAAAGACTAAACAGAAATATATTTGTAATATTCTTAATTTCTTAGCATTGACTTATCACTTAAGTAAGTAATTTATTTAATTCATTATCAATCATTGAGCTATCCTTTTCTTTTCTTAATATAAATAATACAGTTTGAAGACTCTTAAGTCTGGTTGAACCTACACTACAAAAAAGTGATCAGCTTCTTCTGGTCCTGATCCAACCTGCACTAGTGGTCTACCAGCTACTGAGTCTGAGTCTCAATCTGCTTCCAAGACTACATCTTGCTATGAAAATACCAAGTTCCAACCAGATTTCTATGTTGCAATCATCATCATCATCTGCTAGTGCAAGTGCATTAGTATCAGCAGTTTCACCTTTGCCATCATTGGCATTGGCACCAAGGGCCAGTCCTTCTCCAAGAGCTACTGGTCCAAGTCCAAGCCCTTGCCAAAAAGTGCAACAGGCTTAACAGCTCAGCTTGTTCTAGTGTTTCAGTTGCTCTAATCTAGATGTTTCACAAAAAGAGGCCAACAGTCGCTTACTGAGCTGCATAGTGAGCTGCATACTACCTTTGCAGATTGTGGAGTCTGAGGA